>JANHGN010012868.1:0-135474 GCA_024605025.1 Megaceryle maxima | reverse complement strand
TTTTTTTTTTATTTAAATGAAACCTTCTAATATATTGAATTTCATCTCCTTGACTCACAGTTGCTAATTCCCTCTGAGGTTCGCCCACACTAGTAATATTTAATCTATGTCCCCTATGCTTGCTGGTGGCTTTGTAGTCATAACACAGCTGTGGCTTGGGGTGGTGAGGGTAAGAATGCAAGGACCTGGAAGCTGGACCTGAAGGGAGGTCCAGCTGTGGTGCTGGAGTGTGCCTGAATGGAGCTGGAGGAAGAGCCATACCAGTCTTGGTGGACAATGCTGTGAATGGGAAGAAGCTGGAGATGGCATTGTGGGTGGGTAGAGGGAGCTCTGCAGATGTGGCCATTCTTTGAACAAGCAGGCACATGGGATACCAAGCAAAAAAACTTAACGTAAAGTGCCCCTCCTGTACTGGACAAACAAGGGAGGACCCAACTTCACAGACTCTACAGGACATCCTTCCCTAACAATCTTCAAAGATCGTTGTGGGACCTGTTTGATTCCTTCACATCTCTCTTGAACTAGGTGGGGGAGAGGCAGACTGGACACTCTTCTCCAGGTCCAGCCTCACCAACACTGAACAAGGTCTATAACATCTTCCTTTGATCTGCTCCAAGGGCAAGAATTTGCTCTCCTTCATAATGGATCTCTTGAGGTTGCTGTATCAAGGAGGGATGAAGTAGGATGGAGTGCTGGACATCTGGGCTGGGCTCCCAGCTCTGCACCTTGCACAGAGCACAGCAGTGAAAGATGAATAGCCATTTATTCACTGTTTACTCACTCATCTTTTCCAGAAGAAAACATTCAGCAATGCTGATCCTAAGTGCAAAAAAATAACTGATTGTAACCCGGGGGGCTATGATTCAACTGATGATTTAATTTTTCTTCCTCTCCTTTTTCCATTACATACCTAGCCAGCTCCTGCTCCAAGTTGCAGTGTGGTTAGTTCAGCTGAGCTTATTTGGGAAGAAAGGATCTCAAGCTAAGTGGAAGGGCCTAATTTGGAAAGAGAGTACGCCCACGGAGTGGGGCTGAGCAAATTGATTTATCCCTTTGAAATAAACAAGTTAATTCTGATTAACTTTCCCCAAGGGCCTCTTTGCAGACAAACTGTCGAGCCCTGTTGTGATACTTTAATGCTGGGAAGCCAGAAAGCATTTGAGGGAAGATGTGAACAACTGTTCCTTCAAAAAGACTTGCCCATGCATATCTTGAGGTCTGTGTCCTTCCTCAAGATAAATCTGTATCTCTTCATATCTACAAAAATTGTGCTTTTGGCTCTGAACTTGCTCCTCAGTGAATCTGTTCATTGCTGCTTTTGCAGCCATGCCCAAGAGGTGCACTTTTGACTCAAGAAGGACTTTTCATTCTTTTGGTACATACCCTCTCCTTCTCTTTTCTGTGATCTGTACCAAAACCTGAGAGGATTTAAAAGCAGAACAGAAAACCTGTTTTAAATGTGTCACTGTATTCTCATATTGACTTTTGCTCAGAGATTTGTTAGGGATGAGTAGGATGTCAATTCTTCCACTTGAACTGTTATTTTCCTAAGTGTTCATTATGTGTTGCAGTTAAATAGATTCTAATTCATTCTTTCAAAGTAAGAAAAGAAAAAAAAAAAGAAATAGAAGAAAAGAACTGGACAGAAGAACATCTTTATCCCAAATTGTGCAGCATTTTGGTATTTTGCAATAATACCTGACTAGCCCTTCAGCTATTGTGGAGTAGCTGACACCTTAATTTTCTGGTAGAAAACAAACAGGAAAAAATACTTTTTTCCTTGATCAAAGGGCCATCTATAATCCTGATAAGATAGCCAAACAAAATAGGGATGAGTACTCTGAGATTTTCCTCTTTGCTGGAAGGGTAAATTGGAACTTGTCCAAGGAAACTAATACCACCACTGAAAAGGAAAATCAGTTGCTGGCCAAGCAAGTTAGGTTAGAATAACACAGAAATCTGCATCACCTTCAGAACAAGGGTAACACCATCTCTGTTCTTCAGCTCTTCTTTCCTTGCTTCTGCCAAAATGGCTTATGAGCTGATGGGTGAGTGATGGCAAGAGTGTTTTAGCTGTTTACGTGAATCTCCAGCAGCAAGGAGAGTCCTTGTTCTGATACTGCGTCTGGGGCACTATCTCAGTGGGAACAACTTTTGATGCTGCCACTCAGCTCCCTGGAGCTGCTGACATGAACTTTTGCAGAGGATCTGTGAGGCTTTCATTGTTTGTTTTATTTTGTCTGGCCATGACAAATATGCTAGAGGGATCTAATCCTTCTTGTCATGCCACTTCTCCCCAAGGTGGACCTCCAGGTCTTGTCATTCTTACTCTTACAGAGCTTCTCCAGGGGGACCTTCATCAGGTCTCTGTATGCAGCAGTGGCAATGGTGGTTGTCAGTCTTTCCAAGAGGTGTGACTTCTGGCAGCTTGGTCACTGAAATATAAGTATAGCCACATGATTCCCAGAGCTGAGTCTGAACGTGCTGTCCGGAGGCCATAGTGTTGTTTGAAATCACTGCACAGGGGTGGCTGAATTACTCCACAGGTGCCACTTGTATGTGGTCTTTATGTTTTTCCATTCACTTGGACCACCATCTCTGCTGTTTCATGTAATGGAGTCTCTTGCTTGATGATCTTCATCTGGTTAAATGCCCCCAGGGATACGTATCCAAGACTAACATCAAGTGACTCAGGTAAGTTATCTCCATGGGTCAAATCCAAAGCTGTAAAACACTCAAGAAAAACTGCAATGAAGGCTTATCCCAAACTGGAAACTTTGTCTGGTAACAGCAACTTGGCTTATGCAGAGCCTTTTTTCACAGCGGATGTTCAGCTCAAGACACATAATCTGAAGGACAACATTCGGTGTTTGTGTAACTCTGATTTTTCGTTGCTAGAGGCAAAGGGCCTGGTGATATCCTCCTCTCCGGCACAGACAGGGGAGATTTCCTCCATCTGTTGGATTTGGCCAGGAGCTGCTGTTTGATGGAGACGGGGAAAAAAAGCCAACCCGAGTGTGGTGGCAAGTGCTTGCACAGGAGCTTTCCAGGTCCACTCCCTTTGTACAGAATGGGACACCCACTGCGTTCTGGTGGTTCCTCTTAACTGCATGGTGCTAAAAGCTGTGCTTATTTGCAACCTGGCATGCACAGAGTCCTTGCAGGGAGGCTGGGTGGGCAATGTGGCAGGACAGCATTCAAACCAGAGGGTGAATGTCGTGGGCCTGACCCTGGCACCGGAATTTGGCAGTGCCAGAGAAATGCAAGAACAATCAGAGATGGAGGCAGCCTGCATTTATTCCTGGGGAATGAAAATCGGCAGAAGATCCAGCTGAAATCCTGCCATCCCATCTGGCAGAGGCAACGCAAAACTATCTCTGACATTTATGAATATGCAGTTTGGGCAGATATGTCTCCCCTAGTCTGGGAGAGGGGTGGCTGCATCCTCCCATCAGGTGCAGAACTGTGTCACTGGTGCAGTCCTGTCAATCCATGCCGGCATCAGGCAGGTTCAGGATCTAGCCCTCCAGCTGTGTAGCTGTTAATGGTGTGAAGAAACACGTGTTCCACATGACATTCAAAAAACTGAGCCTCAGTCTCATTCTCTGCTGCCCCTGATTTTCATTAAAAATAGCCTTTTTGCTGCAACCACCAAACTGAAATATCCTGTGCATGGGTAAGAGCATCTTCGTTCCCCACAGGCCAGGCTAGAACTCATTGCAAGCTGGTAGGTCGCCTTGTTGTATAGGTACCTGCTGCTGCTTGCAGAGACATCCCCCCACCCCCCTTTTAATGGTTGTTCAGACATTTTGTATCCGCAAGTGGAACGTCTCACCCAGTGACATTTTCACAAGTCTCAGATGTTCAACATAAATGCTTTGGGCTGTTTCCTTGGCTGGTGCAATTGCCATATATCCAGTGGCCTCCAAAATGACCCTCTTCTACATCAGCTGGGATCTTGGCGGTTAGGGGTTGTTAAGTGATTCTACCCTTCTCAGTTTTACTCCTTTAGCAGCTGCTAGATGCCCCAGAAACTCCATAGCCAACACCTCCTTCAGTTTTACTGTGCTGAGACACATTTACCCCATTTCAGTGGGGTCTTTTAATCACCCGTTTCCATTCTTTGCTCTGGTCCATCCTTCCATTCCCACCACCCAAGGTTGCCTGAATGATTTTCATGATCCTGCTGTTTTCTTTGCCCCTCCTGTTTGGGGGAAGAGTGTGTAGCTCTGCTGGGACATAGAATGGTTTGGGTAGGAAGGGACCTTATAGACCATCTAGTTCCAACCCTTCTGCCATAGGACATATGTTTGGATGTTAAAAACTTGGCCCACAGCACTGCAAAGTCTCTGCATTCATTTTTTTTTTTCCTTGTTTGTGTGGCAAGGTGCTGTCTGACACGTTACACGTTCTCATTAGAAGTGTTGGTCACCTGCTTCCTCTTCCCACCATTGCCAGCACTGCAACATCATCTTCTCCATCCACATTTGAGCTATGTTACTGCAAAATCTCATGTGCTTGCCTTTGCTTGAAACATCTCTGTGTTCCCTCTGAGGACATTATTCCTTTCAACCCTCATGTAAGCTTCTCCAAGGTGCTGGCTATTTCAGAAATGTGCCATCCTCAGTATTTATACAGCTGGGATGGAAATCAAGCCTAGGTCTTCCTTTGATCCTGACATCACTCCTCTCCACTGGCCCCATTGTGGGAAGCAGGCTGCTGAAGTCTGGCCAGTTCCCCACTACATTTCTTTTGTGGCCTCCACCCCATAAAGTTCAGGTGCGTAAAACCTGTAGCAAAGCATCACTCACACCAGCTTTGCCTTGTGCATAAGGGACTCCACTTCTCCCAGCTTTGTTCAGAACCACAGTTGATTTCTGTGCACATTCAAGGCAACTGTCCAGGTCAAATCTAAGCCATACTCCGTGTTAAATGGAGATGGTCCTGCTTCGCTGCAACGCCTTTTCCAAGGGGGTGGGAGCCTGCCTGATGCAGTGGAGCTACCCCAGCATGGGTCTGGAGGCCTAGTCTTGCTCAGGGAGGCTTGAGGCAAGCTGGAAGGGTCACACATTCAGCCACTAGACCTGATTGCCTTTGATTAGGATGAGCTATGTCAGTGCAGGCTTGTTATATCTGTCAGGGAGCAGAGGAAATGATGCAACTCCTTCAAAACTAGGGTCAGACGTTAGCAGGTGTCAGTAACATGGGGCCCAAATAACTGGTGAGGGGAGGTCCAGGGTGCCAGAGTTGCTTTTGGGTTTGCTCCTTTATCTTTCTTTCCTTCTATCCTGCCATCTATTTCTCTGTCCTGCCTTCTATCTCTCTGTCCAGCCATCCATCCATGCTCACTAGCTGCTTTTGGGCTCTTGAAATCCCAGGTTTTCCTTGTCACTATCCTTGCTCTAGGCAGCTGACCAAGCCCTCCATGCCCACACCTAATCCCTGTTTCTTATTCCAGCCTAAACAAGTCTCTGGGAAGCCTATGGGTTTTACTGCAGATAGAGATTTTGGTTCTTGTGGTTTCTATGCTTTCATAAAGAAGACTTAGAGCAAAGCAGATGAAAGTTGCATGGGTAGAGCCAGCAATGGGTGGTGGGAATAGAGTAGGGTTTGTAATGTGTCCCAAATATGGGACTAATTTAACTTGTCTCCTAAGCAAACTCAAGACATTGGATATTGGAAAGCTAGTTAGAGGTTGGCATTTCATGTTTAAAATTGAACCTCACACAAGGAAAGTCCCACAACTTTGTCACTGTTAAAAACATAGGATTTGGGCCCTTTCTGTTCCAGTAAAGAGCCAGACAAAACCAAGGTACATGCAAATATCAGGATGTTTGCAGTCCTGATGCCTGGCTATCGGTGGCCTCCCCTTGATGATGGTAGGCAGGTGACTGCCCCATCCTGTCCCCTCCAGTCAACAGCCTGCAACCAGTCAGTGCTGCGAAGGTTTGGAGAAGTGACCAGTTTGGAGTGACCAGTTCCTAGGTTCCTTAAGTCCTACTTTTGAGCAACGGTAATGGGAAATAATATAATTTCACAAACTAGACAGGCCTCTTGCATGAATCAAGCCACTGAACATGAAGTCTGGCTCCTGGCAGGGACTCTCTGAATCATTCCTCTGTCTCCTTTGCTTTCCCTTTTTGGATGGCAATAAAGACTCCTGCCACCACAATGAAGCTTCATTAACCTTTATTAATTTTCTCAGGGTTCCGGGATCAGATTTGTCACCATTTCATGTCTTGGCAGTTTGTACCTCTTGAAAAGATGTCTGACTGTTTTACCTCCTCGGGGAAAAAAATCTTCTGTCTGGTACATGCTGTTTGGAAACAAATTGGTTGCCAGATCACAGATTACTTGGGCTCAGCTCTGCTCTCTGCTATTCTGCATGGCTCTGGTGGAGTCAGCTGAGGTCCCTTGCTTTTTACAGCAGGCAGTATTGGTGGGTGGGATTCAGTTGCTATTGCTCAGTTGTTTCTCTATTTACTAGGGAGGGCATGTGTCAGGGTCACAGCATGCCTGGTAACACGGAAAATGGAAATTTTGGGTTCCCCTGTTGCAAATTCAGGGCTGATCCACATAGGATGCAAATACAAAGCTGGCAGAAGTGTGGGTTTGGTGGGAGCAGGAGTGCTAGATGTCAGTCAGGAGTTAAGTGCCTTTACAGTGGATGCATTATTTACCTTCTGCTCTCAACACCATGGTCTTCAGTGGGAGATTTTCAGTTAGGACACTAGAGTCAGAAGCTTTGCTCTTTCACCTGAGTAAGAAAGGTGTCCAGCCATAGCTTTGTTGGTACATAAGTCACACTGTTGATTACCAGACCTTCATCTCTCCATGTTGCTGATGGTAAGGTAGAGTCTGTGAAGGAGACATCCTTTTGAGCTATCCCTTTCCTTTTCACTTGCCCTCACCTGCCTGCTCCACTCAGCATTTTCTAGTTACAATCCCGGACATTGCTAAGTACAAGTTGGGCTCAAGGCAGAGTTTTCCACCAAAAAAATAGTGGCGATCATCACTGGAGATCTTCAAAACCAGCTAGGAATGGTGGCTTTCATTGTCAGCACATCTGAAAAGGGTAAATCCTCCACAAGTACAGCAAAGAGCACAGACAGCCTAGAAAATAATTGCAAGCTATCAAAGACTAGGTATAAGGGATCATATTCTGCATGGTCCAAAGTCTTGCTGAGAAACAAGAGGTTGAACAGCCAGCCAGTATGAGTCTTGCAGGCTGGCTCGGTGCTAAAGCCTTGGAGACTGCTGGTGGCCAGGGGTGCTGGGGTTGGAAAGCAGGTGGTCGTGTCAACTGAACGTTGCAGGTCACTGTTGTTTATACGTGTAACCTTTGTAGTGAAAGATCTTGCAGAGTGAACCAAGGTGTATTTACATGACCCATTACCTTGCCATAGCCAATGGACGCTATAATTCCAGAAGCCAATCGCTGAGGTCCACAGATAACAGAAAGCGAGAGGACACTGACGAACTACAGCACTACGGGTACCCTGCACCTCAAATAGGTAAGCTCTGACCTACCACAACAGCCTCTGGAGCTGGCACACTGCCTGGTCACTGCACTTCCTGGCTGGGCTGGGCTGGCTGCACTGACTCGCTTTGCTGTTTCAGTGACCCAGTTAACCAACTCTTTCCCCCCCCAGGTTAGTGTGGGCTTATCCAGTAAGTCACACACTGAGCAAATGGTCATCACCCAGTTCGTTCCCATCCCATTATCCTACAGGGTTTTGTGGTGTTGCCAGAGAAGGCAAAAAGCCCTGATAAGATCATTCATCTCCCAAAACGCTTCTCATCACCCTCTCTACTTCTAAGTCACTGCTTTGTCTGAACTACCTAAAGCACCATGGTTCGTTAAGCCAAAGCTGACCTTACTGCAACATGGCCTCTTTGGTGATGTCCATGTCATGCCTTCCCATTGACTGTAGGAGGAGGTGTGCAGGGCATTATGGGAAGAGAGCAGGACTCCTCTCTGTCACTGGGTCTTTAATGCTGTGCAAGGACTTGTATCTGGTAGGTTCTGTAGCAGGACCTTGGACCCTTCTGCAACAGAAGAGGAATAATATGTAGCAATATCAGAAAGTGTGATCTGGGAAGATGGGAATGAATTGGACCTAGATCTATGCTGGGTCCAATCTGGAGAGGTTTTGTGCCCTCCCTTCATGGCTGCCTTTTGTGGCAGGAGCTCAACACATCATGGTCTTGGGCAAAGCAAGGTTTGTTGAATTTGACTACCAGTTAAAATCATTGCCCAGCGACCTTGCAAACATTTTGTGCTCTAGAAGAGCCGCAGAAAGGTGATTTGAAGAGCCAGAGCTGTGAAACAGTAAAGGAGAGTAGGTCATATTCTGGTGTGAATTAGTTGTGCTCCATCCCTCCCAGCAGGACTTTGTCAGTGTCCAGTGATAAACAGAGTTAGGAAGCCATACGGTGTAGAAGGCTCTGTGGGGGTGATCAGGCAATGGCTGGGATTGTGGCTTTCAGTTCAAGTCAGGGAATGGTCTGAATTTCCTTGCTATCCTTTACTGAGTCTGCTCCCTCCAGTGGGAGCAGCTCTGCTACCTGCAGGATCGGTGGTGTCTGGAAGAAGGCTGTAGGAAGGGGAGGCCATTTGCACTGCTGTAACTTGTTGAAGCTGAGCTCAGTCTCTCAGACACATGTGCCCAAATGGGAAGGAAAAGAAGGTGCTCCAAGACAGGTCCTGTGATGTTCTCTGTTGTTCCTGTCCTGCCTCACCCCCAGGCACTTTGTTCCAATCTGTAGCTTGGCATTTCATCCTGCTGTGCAGCTGGATACTGCATCTGGGCTCAGTGACATCTCTATTAACTTTCTGCCATCGTAGCCACTGCTGTAGTATGGCTGACTTGGGCTGTGGTATCCCCAAGTTCAGCACAGCCTGGGAGTTGTGCATTGTCCTGCCACAAGCCTGTTGCATTCCTGTTGCTGTCTCCGGAGCAGAAACTGCAGCCAAGTTGTTCAAAAAAGTCAGGGTGGACAGGGTATAAAGACCAGGCAGAGGGTATAGACCAGAAAGGGATTTAGAGGGAGTCCTTAGCTGGGAGTAACAAGGCAAAGTACAAATCTTCCCTAGAAATTAACAATTTGTAGAGGATAAGCCATTTCACATCCACTCAAGACCTAGAAAAATATGAAACACAGAAAACATCTGATGCCTGTAGGGACTAGGGATGAGGGGATGGTTCCATCCAATTGAACACCAGTATTTTCTCCTGCCCTCCCTCAGCAGCCGTGGTGTTCCGATCCTCTTGGCCCATAGGCTCTGGCACTGCTGTGCTTGCGGCTGCCCACGTGTCTCTCCCAGCATCAGCACCAGAGTGAGATCCAGCCCAGCAGGTTCCTGGCACTGGACCTCCCGGCTTAGCCCAAAGACCGCTTCCAGGAGGCCTTTGCCAGCAGCAGGACGTGAGTGAAGAACTGGCTGCACATGGTGAGATGTCAGATTGACAGATGACACCATGAAATAAAAAAAGGCTGCTGGCGAGGGATGACAGCGATGTGCTGCTCCATTAGCGCCGAGGGAGGAAGCATCGCAGAGAAACTGCAGGCGCTGCTGGGGACCTTGCGTGCAGCTCGACTCTCTGCAAGGCCAGCTCAGTTACTCTCAGGGCTGTCTGGGTGCTGGAAAGGATCCTGGGTTGCACTGCTACGTCCCTGTGGAGCAATGCCCAGTGTGTCTCCTCCAGCTGCAGGAGATGTGCTGTGGCTGGCTCTGTGGGAGCAGCAAGCCCTGTAAAGGGCCACCTTCCCACCTGAAGTCAGGGCCTTGCCCCTGGGGATGCAGCTGGAACACTCCTGTGAATCCCCATGCTAGCCTGGAGCACCACAGGACTGATCAAAGGTCAACCCTGCAGAGACACCTGGCTACAGGCACCAGTCACGATGGAGGGCAGTGCATGGCCCCTTGCCCTCTGGGAGGTGAAGACCAGTTCTATGGAATGCATGTCCACTCGGCTGCTTCGGCATCGGCCCGACCAGGTGTGGAGTGGCAGACCTCGGTGTTCGGGGTTTTTTTCTGAGTTTTTCCTTTCCTGGGGACATGCCCGTGGAGCAGAGAGAGCAGACTGGGAGGGGTTGCCATGGCAATGGCTGTCACACCCCCACACCCCACACGCCCAGAACAGGGGTCCGTGGGGAGCGAGTGGGCCAACTTGCGCTGCCCAGGGGCCATCTGCGCACGTGGTGGTTTGCGAAGAAGGAGGCGCGTGCGGGGCGTGGGATTCTCCTCCAGTGCATGAGGTGAGTTCTGCTGGGGGTAACTGGTCCACCCTCCTGGCTCTAGAGGCCACCTCAACTTGTGGTCGTTGCCCTCACAGAAGAGGACCTGGCCATGGCCACTGCTCAGCCAAAGCTGTTGCAGGAAGGAAGGTGGGGACCCAGAGGCAGCTCCCACACGAACACGGGGCAGGGGAGTGCCTGAGCATGGCACTGGCACCAGAGGGAGCAGAGACAGCCCCTGTGTGCAGGGTGAGCAAGGGAGTGATCTGCTCAGACTGGTGGCAGAGCTGGAAGAGGAACTGGAAAGGTGAAGGAGCATCAGGGAGTGTGGGAGGAGATGGATCGGTGGGGCCACAGCCTGAGGCCAAGGCAGCAGGTGGAGGCTCCACCAGAAGCAGAGGGTCCCCTCCCCTCCTGCCACCAGGCAGAAGGAGAAGACCTAAAAGATGGGGGAGGATGGGAACAGATCTCTGCATGGGAAGGCAGGTGAATCCCCTTCTGGCCTCTCTCACCTTCCCAGCTGTTCTTATACAGCAGGTCTGAGGCTCTGGAACTTGAGGTCCAGGCAACTGAGGATGTAGATGAAGGTCCATGCAGAGGGTTGCCTGGGCTGAGTTAGCCAGCCCCATATATTAGGGCTGCTTCTGCTAGGAAAATAAGGAGGGTCATTGTCATAGGTTCCCCTTTGGAGGGGAACAGGGGGCCCACAGGATGGTACGGCCCTCTGATTATTACCCACTGCTGGTAATGTAGGTTGGTAGTGGTGATGTGGACAGAAGTCCAAAAGCAATTGCAAAGGACTTCCGGTTGATGGACTTTATCTTAAACGTCTTGTCAAACCATAGTGGTTCTGTGATTTTGTGATCTCTGGTAGGTGTATAAGACAGGTGTATAAGACAGGACTGAGCTGTACTAGGTGGCCTTCAAAGCCAGTGAACAAGGTAGAGTTCTTGCCCTTATATATATAAAAAAAAAAGACAGGATCCAGTTCTGGGATAAATAATTGGAAGTTACTATATCTGGTAATTTGTATTTGCTGCAGTCTTACCCACAAGGGTGTAGAAATTCTTCTCATACATAGTTTTGGTGATAGACAATATTTTTCTTCTCTTGGATGGAAAATGAAAGAGTTTTTCATGGTGACTGAGAGTGTCTCAGAACTGGGTCTTACATGGTTTGTAAATCGGTTGAATTTCTGCAAGGTTTGAGTCTAGACTGGACATAGTTCCCCAGTAGACTGAGAGAAATTGCTTAGTTCAATAGGACACCAAACCTGACACAGTCAGGTCTGAGTGGGGAGGTGGTGGGATGGCAGGCTCTCCAAGCCATGAGTTGCTGATGGTGAAGGCCACTGTGTCTCCGCAGGCTTCCTCTGTCCCACCTCTAGCCTCTCAGACTTGCTGCCAGTTTGTGCCCAGATTTAGCTACCAATACGTGCCAGCTCCCTGCCACTGAGAAACTTGATGTTACTGGGGGCAGTCCTGGGGGGGCTTGCTCAGGGTTTATGGAGAATGTTTTCTGAGCAATGCAAAGGCATCGTCTGTTCATGTAGCATCCAAGCAGTCTAGGTAGCAAGAACGGTTGGAATTTGTGGGCCAAAAAGGGATCTCCTGGAGTCTGGGCTGCTCTGGATGGCAAATGTTTAAATTATGGTACCAAAGAGGTAGCTTGCTGGTGGTGAACTCAGAGAATCATGGGACTGTCCATCTGTCTGACAGAGCCAGCCAAGTTCCTTATTGGGAAGGCCCAAAATCACCACAGAAATTTATATATCAACAGATCTAATACTTGGGAAACAGGATGTGGGAGCGATGTTTTCTTGAAGCCTCAAGGCCTCAAAACACACACCATCTTTTACACATCCCATGGTCCATAACATTTATCTAACTGGAACCAGCTGGGTAGATTAATGAAACAAAATGCAAAAGCAAAGGGAAGCAGTATTGAGCAACTTTGGCTTAATGAACAAAAGCAGTTTGTGATAATCATGGCAATGGCACAGATGTGATGGGGAAAGACTCATCCTTACCTCTACCTCTTTCTAAGTCTAGCCAGTAAATGAAGGAGTGGAAGTCTGTCTGTTTTACATCAGGGATGGGTCTTGCTCTACGCTTTCCCCCTTCAACAGGCCTGCACATATTGATTCACCAGCCTCCAGTGAGTGGGTGTATCTTTAACTACCAACTGCCTGAATGGCTGGAGGCATTCAAAGCAGACGTGCTGAAAAGCACGACATGTAACAAATAACATGGAAAACAACCCAAAATGCCAATGAGCAGATTGGTGAGAGCCACAAATACTTGAAATCCTGCATAAAATGTCATTTCATGCAGAAAACTCCCCTGAAAACACTAGTAAATAAATATACTGCCTTGAGAAAAAGTCAGGCATGCACAGTTTTAGGTAGTTTTGGACAGTTTGGTGGTTTCCAGATGGTACAGTTCCCATCACAGTTCCTGTACTTATATTGACTTCCATGTAGCTGGTTTAAAACCCTCACTGCCCTACAAGCAGGTTGAGGTCTGAAGCTATAGCAGCCCACTGGTATTCTCTTTCATATTCCATATTGCAGCTGGTCAGTCTAATACATCATCTACTGTCCAGTGTTGTTTGGGGATGGGGTGGTGGTGTGGGAGTACTTGGTGCAGCTCAGGCTGTGCCATGTTGTATGACCCCTGAAGTCATTCTTACCCACTGCACCCAGTGCCATGATCATCCTTGTATCATCTATGGACTGTCAGATTCATCTGGTTATGAAGTGACATGGTGCAGTCTGATGCTTAGAAGAACTTGTTGCTAGAATACCGTGCCCCTCTATTGTGCATCCTCAAAGATGTGTTGGTGTTTTGCCATGTGCCTGTGTACTGTGCATACCAAATGTTACATTTAAGGTTTGTCACGTGTAATTATTAGGAATCCATGAAAAATCCCCAAACCCAAATAATGCAGAGCTTAATTGAAACAGAGCAAGCTTTTGTTTTCATCTGGGTGAGAAAGGCATGGTCTCAGGGATAGACTAATGCTTGTGAAACTAAGGGAAAACTGTCCTTTCCCTGTCCATGTCACGACATATCTGGAGGCTGTGGCTTGGCTGAAACACCTTTGGCATGACCATCTGTCTGCAGGGTTATTAATAACAAAGGGAATATCTCTCATTGTTTCCCACTCCCATCTCTTGTCCAGTGGGATGCTTTTATTTCCCTTTCCAGTGCTGCCTCATCAGATAAGCAGTTGACAAGGACTGTGTGATGCCTGGGAACAGTCAGCCTTGTTCTGTGTCACGTGCTCAAAGCAGTTCTTCTCCATGAGTGAAGGAGATGACAAGAGAAAGCTCTGTGAGATTACTTCAGCCAATGTCCTTCTCAGGCGCTGTCATCTTCTATTTTGCCTACTCCTCCTCTGCCAATCTGCATTGGTAGGGCTGTGAGAAGGCAGGGAAAGGAATTACAACTGCTCAGTTTATGGACACAGTTACTATATCTGTCTAATCACCGTTACTTGATTAGTACTATCTCTGTGTGGATGTTACATATATCATCCAGTTCTGCAGTGGCTACACCACCACCTCATCCTCAGTGGTGGAGCCTGCCATGCCCAGTGCCCTGATACTTACAGTGTCCTTTCTTTTTTTTTTTTTGATGTGTGTTACAGCTCTACACATTACCCCCCAAAAATTCCAGCTCATTTTCAACCCTCACACTTTCTCACCAGTCCCTTTCCACCATTCTTGTCACACCACACATGGTACACGTTGGCCAGCTTCACAGGTCACCAGCAATGGGTGAAGTGCAGCCTGGAAAGCACTCCCCAGAAGACTCAGGTACCAAGGATGTCATGTCCTCACCTTCTGCTTTAACCCAATAGGTGACCCTGCAGCAGAGGAATGGTCCCCATGGAGCGTGTGTTCCACCACCTGCGGGGAGGGCTGGCAGACCAGGACAAGGTTCTGCGTGTCGTCTTCCTACAGCACTCAGTGCAGTGGCCCTCTCCGGGAGCAGAGACAGTGCAACAACTCGGCCGTGTGCCCAGGTGGGATGAATGCTCCATGTATACGTGGGCAGGAGAGGGACAGGGGTTTAACTGCCTGTGATATCTCCCCTGTGATACCTTCTTGGAAAGAGATGTTTTTTCTTTCCTCTTCTCTTTTACCCTAAAGCCTGATAGAGAGCATCTTGCTAGACCAAGCATCATTAGATGGCACTGTTTTTGCATGGTTTGGACAATTCAGTGTTATCTAAAGGCAGTGAACAGAATACATCTGAAAGGCACATGCCCTTTGGGGTGTTTCCAAGCATAGGGCAGACTGGAAAAGAGAAGTGCCAGATGACACATTCAGTTGATCAGATGCCAACACTGGGCATACCATTGCGAAAACTTAGGCTGCTAGTATGTTTATGAATTGAGTCAGTCATCATCTCTGGTTTTGTGCTCCTTCTTCCACAATTTTGGTGAAAAAGTGCAATCTGAAGACCTGCATGTTATTTTGAAGAATTATGCTATTAAACTAGGTGTGTTATTTGTGATAAGACAAGAGGAAAGAGCCTCGAGTTGCACCAAAGTAGGTTTAGGTTGGATATTAGGAAAAGTTTTGTCACAGAAAGGGTTGTAAAGCTGCCCAGGGAAGTGGTGGAGTCCCCATCCTTGGAGGGATTCAAAAGCTGTGTAGATGTGGTGCTGAGGGACATGGTTTAGTGGTGACTTTGCAGTGCTGGGTTAACAGTTGGACTTGATGATCTTGAAGATCTTTTCCAACCAAAAAGATTCTATGATTTTATGATTCTGTGACTCCCAACCAGCAACATCAGTGTTCAGAACCCATCCTACAATGGTGAAGCCACCAAGCTGTTTTCCCATGTTCTTTTCCTGCCTTTCCTCCTGTAGTTATCTCTTAGCATGCAGGGTACCTGGTGACAATTGCAAAGCGTGAAGTCTGAACACCCTTTCCTGATAGTGGTGGATCAGTCAGTGTTAACAACTGATGAAGGACTGAAAAAATACCTGTAGTTTTCATTAATACTGTTTTGGAAGCATTATTGATTCTGCATTAGCTTTCCCAGTAAAGCTGGGAGGGATGAAGTCCTTTAAGAGAGATCAATACATTCTCGTAACATTTTGCCTCTAGAGATTACAGTGACTAACCTTCCATAAATAACCTGGCCAGATTAGATTAGATTAGATTGGAGAAGATTAGATTAATATAGATTAGAAGGCCTTAGATGTCTAATTACAGGAGTTACCAGTGATGGCCTGAGCACTACTGGAGCATGTTTCCCATCCTGTTTTATCCTTCCAAGTCTTCCTAGATTTTCCCCTGTTGTGTCACTGATGTATGATAGTAATTAGTATCTAGACTACAGTTTTTCTGAGAGCTTGAAAATGCTGCAGCCTTTGACAATTCAATGAGAAGATTCATTGAGGGAGGGAAATAGGACCAAGAAGTGACAAAATGATGTTGATGTTACTTCCCAAAGAGTGGTGGGAGTTTTTGTTCTTCTCTAGCTAATTGCATTTTTTGCTCAAAACCTGCCCTTTTGGCTCAAAAATCTGAAAAATTACGGTCAATCAAAAGTGTGTTGTGATTTATTTTGAATAGACGGGAAAGTAACAGATATTTGGCATCAATACCACAGCATAAAACATTAGGTGATGTTCCTCTTGCACATTTTGGGTTGGTTTGTTCTTGGCCTTCCCAGACTCTTCTCACATGCTGCTCATTCTGGGTGGGAAGATACTGTGCTGTGGGGGCTTACTCCTTCAAACCTCCTTTGGAAAGGAAACTTACTTCTACTTCAATTGCAGTGCACGGTACCTGGGACGAATGGTCTCCATGGAGCTTGTGCTCTTCCACGTGTGGAAGAGGGTACCGAGATCGCACCCGCACATGCAAGCCCCCGCAATTTGGTGGGAACCCCTGTGAGGGCCCAGAGAAGCAAACAAAGTTCTGCAACATTGCACTTTGCCCAGGTAAGGCAGTTAGAGATTCAAAGCCTTCCCTCCAGCAGGTCTCCCCATCTCTGAAGATGCCCAAACATGGCTCATCAAGTGGGTCTGTATCTGCCTCAGCTGAATCAACACAGTCTGCGCTCTCCTGAAGAGGCTCCTCTATAATGAAAGCACACATTGGAGGGCCAACCTAGAGGTGCTTTCTGGGGTTACTCAGCTAAACGTTGCTTAGGTTCAGATTTGCCCTGTATAATAACCTTGAGAGGACACATTACATGGGATGGATCTGGACTGACTTGGCTATCACTGCTATTTCCAAGTCCTTCTTAATCTTCTCACCTGTTATCTCCAGTGAATGGTTTAAAGTTACCTTGCCTGACTGGGCTTGTTTTTATGGTGGAATTAATTGTTACACTTGCTGGCAATATTGTGCATTAATTCACTGTAAAAGCAAGTTTCCTCTGTACCTGATCCTGCTTTGGGTGGTGAGATGGACTAAAAGACTCCCAAGAGCCTTCCATGATATATTTTAATGAAGTACCTTTTCCCTACCCTAGATTTCACTTTCAAATGTCTTTCCTCAAGTTTTGCTTGAATATCAGAGAGAAACCTCAAGATAAAATATTTTTTTAACACTAGAAATCCTGTTGAGCTCTGGTGACTTCCCTCCCTTGAAGCTGACAGGTTTACCACAGAGTCCCCATTAATTCAACTCAGGGTGTCCTGATGAACGTAATCTGAACATGAAGGAGCTCCCCAACACTCCCCCCTCATCCCAGGGTAATGTCAACTGACATTTTTCCAGTTTAATGAGAATCATTATGAGACATTATTATGTCCCTTGAGGAGGAGAGGGATTGTGGGAGTGATGAGAACTTTGTGAAAACATTTGTGAGAAGCCTCCTGGCATTTCCCACTCAGTTTTCACCCCAAGTAACTACCCTTGGATTTCTGGCTGCAGTCCAGAAGTCTCTACTCAGAATAAGAACATCCCAGACACCAAATTGCCTTTGTCATAAAAAGAGAAATTGAAGAAGTCAGACCTGGCATTGCTTGGGCAATAAAGCATACCCTGAGTTAACACTGATCCATAATTAATTTAAATACAAATAAATACATGGATACACTGCAGCGAACAAAACAGTGGTGGAGAAGATAGGCAGCCCAACTGCAAGACTTCAACTCTAATGAATGCCACAAAGGCAATCCGTGGCTTTGCAGTGCCAAACGAGCACGGTGTTGAGGGACTCACTGAAGCACAATGGGCACTGCCTGGCGCTCGATGCACCAAACAGTCCTCTTGCTTATTGCTGCTCCACTCTGAGGATTTATGACTACAACTGATAAAAATGCTCTGCTGCAGGGACAACGGAGCTTTTGTTCCTCCAGAGCAGTAGCTATCGCAGGCTGAGCCCCAAGTCCTTTGGAGAGAGCGCGAGAAAGGAGAAGACAATGCCAGTATCTGCAGACTGCACCGCCCAGACTCCAGTGAACACTTCTGATGGGCTCACACTGCGATGTGACAATGGCACCGAGAGGTCTTTGCTGTGGCTGCGATTGGAGAGCCCTCAGCTTCTTGTCCAAGTGACATCTTTACATTAGCACCCAGGGCTGGAGGTGCAACATGGCCAACACTCTTTCTCCTTTTTTTTTTTTAAAGCCTTTGAAATTACAGTCTACAAATAATGTCTCATCTCAAAGGAAATTACCCCTTCTCCATCCCCCACTAAATGAGCAATTTAAGGATGTGGCTTCCTTTTATTTTCCCACCTCCAAATGCCCTCCCTTGTGGTGAGGTGCCATTCACCACTGCCACAGCAGCAGGCAGGGATTGGGTAAATTCAGGTTTTTTGGTACACATCACTTTTTTTTGGTGAATGCAACTTTTTTGGTAAATGTGACATTTACTTTGATAAATGCAATCTTACTTTTCTGACATAGGGGAATGCTGAGGATCAGCCACTCTCACTTCATGGGAACTAGCAGCACTACCTGCAGTCAGAAAAGCCACGCTAATTTATGCCTGCTAGCATCTACTTGTGAGGTTTTGGATCATTTTCAGAGAGGAATCACCTATCAGTCACCACTTTTTGCATTTCCCCTCTCTGGGGTGGGTAGGCACTGACATGATGCCTTGAATTTATGCACGATAACAACATCAAGCTTGGATTGCTACAAACAAGCACCTTTTGGAAGTACCTTTCTGCCTGACTGATTTTTCACACCTTCTGAGCTCACGTGACCCCCTCTGAGTCAACAGTTGCTCATTTAGATGTTTTTGACAGTATTTTATGTTCTTGCAAACAAAAGGCTGCTCAGCTGCAGCAGGGATTATTCAGAGCTGTTCAAGCCCTTGCAGATTACACAGGGGACCAGGATGCATCTATTTTTCTTGGACCGACAAACAAAGCCAAACAAAATGAGCTGCAGCAACGTGATTTGAGCCAGGATTCAGACTTTTCAGGGATTCGGGTTATTTTTCTGAGTGAGAGCTAGCAGCTAATGAGAGCTAAACAGAGCATGATGACCGCTGCTAATGAGAAAAAAGTGCTTCAGGAATAGCAGACTGGGTGATGGATCTGTTGATCGGGGACCAATTAGGGTGTAACTGCCACACTTGGGAATGCCTCACACTGTACCTCGCTAATAGGATGTATTCATGTCTCTCTCTGACTCCATCCCTATCATAACCTCTCTTGGCCCTCCCTCCTCTATTTAATTATCAGAGGCACTGCTGTGTAGAGACATATCAAGTCTGTCACTGTTAATTCAGCTGTGAGAGAAGTACATTGACCACACACACGCACTCTGCTCGTGGTCTCCTGTTGGAGCACACCTTTGCACCGAGTGTTTCCCAGCTTGCAGCATGAATTCCTCTGTATAATGTTGTCATTTGAGTTTCTGCATGTGCTTTAATGACAAATAGAGCATTTGGGTGCTTGAGAAAGTTCCCTCCCTGCAGACTCGTGCATTGGTTTGGTGAAAAATGGGTTCCCTCAAAAAGTGCTGATTGCCCCAAATGGGAAACGTTGTGGTAATGTATTGATTCCTTCAAAATTTTTAGTGAAAACATGATCCATGCTTTTTATTGTGAAGGTATGTTGTGATTGGTGATATTATTAGTTCTGGGGTTTATGTTGGAATGCGTAATGTCAAGAATTCCAACTTTTATGCTGTTCTGTAGAGTATGGACATAAAAACTGAAATGCTAGGGCATTTGCATCCTGCTGGGCCATAACATACCAGTTGGAGGTTGCAGGAAGCCCCAACGAATTGCCACTGTACCAGTTGTTTGAACTTTTTCTTTCACCTTCTGTCACACACTTCGACTCCAGTTTGTCCTCTCCTGCCTTGGTCCCTTGTAGGCAAAGGCTGGAGAGTCTTGCACTGCTTCCAGAGGGAAAGATTTTCACATTCGGTTTTGTTATCTTTCTTTGGGCCACTCAGTGGACGGAAACTGGAATGAGTGGTCGAGCTGGAGCTCCTGCTCCGCCTCCTGCTCCAACGGCACCCAGCAGCGGACGAGGGAGTGCAATGGACCCTCCTACGGGGGAGCCGAATGCCAGGGACACTGGGTAGAGACCAGGGACTGCTTCCTACGCCAATGCCCAGGTCAGTGACCAGTGACGTTTTCTTTATCTTGTGTCATCTTTTTCTGAAGTCACAGGCAGACTTGTAATATGAGTACAGGTTTCACCAGTAATGCAGTTAGAAGGAGGTTGTGGATCATACCAATGGACCATGCCAGCCAAAATCCATGGCTGGCAAATGATGCAGGAGACTCTAGGGAAGTGAGTGATTACCCACACGGACGTGTCTTTCCAACCTTAGACACTAATTTTCAGTGTGTGCTTAAAAAACAAAACAAAACAAAACAAAACAAATATCAGTGAAACCATTTTCTTTCCTCCACAATGCTTCAGCTTTCCTCATTTTTTTTTCCCCGTACCAATTCCCCACTCCTAATTATTGTTGAAGCAAAGAAGAAAACAGCCTTCATTTTATCACAGCTTTGAATCTTGTCTGTGACAATGTCTGGCACAATGAAGCCTTGATTTATGCCTATCTAAGAGTTGTCACTTACTTTACTCATCTAGCTGTGTCTTAAAATAATATTAACAGCAATAATAATCACAGTAATAATATTTCCTGCTGTCCCAGCTGTTGTAGCCAGTATCTTACATTCAGAATAATCACATTTTCTTCATACCATGGATCATGGGCTCCAGGAGAGCTGTTTCGTGCAAGAGAAGCCGTGAAAATTGAAGCAGATACCAGAGCACACCTAACACCACAAACCTACGTTTCTCAGACTGACACAAGCACTACAGAGTTGCAGGTGCCATTTAATGCAGGTGCCATTTCTCCTTTTATTTGCAGAAGTTTTGGGGAGACCATTGCAAAGGGACTAACTGGGTCAACTGGTGTGGAAAATATTTTAGTCTAGGGAAGAGGAGACTGAGAGGAGACCTTATTGCTCTGTACAACTACCTAAAAGAAGGTTGTAGCAAGGCTGGTGTTGGTCTCTTCTCCCAAATTACTAATGATAAAATGAGAGGAAATGGCCTCAAGTTGCGTCAGGGGAGGTTTAGATTAGATACTAGGAAGAAATTCTTCACTGAGAGAGTGAAGAATGGCACTGGAACAGGCTGCCCAGGGAGGAGTGGAGTCATCATCCCTGGAGGTGTTTAAAAAATGAGTGGATGTAGCACTTGAGTCTATGGTCTAATGGATAGATAGATGTTAGGATGAAGGTTGGACTCGATGATCCCAGAGGTCCTTTCCAACCCTAAAGATTCTATGATTCTGTGATATTCTGACCTGGAAAGAAGGCTTGAACAACTAGAAACCTTCATGATTGGTCATCAACTAATTATTTTTGTCATGCTTTTCCTGGCCCATTCCCTGCCTCTCCCTGGGTGCTCCATTCCTGTTAGACCATAGGACTGAGAAGAAGTGGACCCCTGAGATGGAGAGGGTCTTTCTCCCCTTTCAGAGGAACAGGGCCAGCCAGAAACAGCTCAGCTCTTTGAGGCATTTCTCATACCTTGCTCTGGTGACCAAATATTGTGTTCTCCAGTCCACATGCATAGGCAGTGGCTCTTCAGCCCAGTCTACATGTTTCCTCAGGGAATCCCTGTCCTCACCATCTGCTGCAGAGCATAAGCAATGTTTAACACATGCACTGGACTTTCCTCCGTGGTCTCTAGTAGGTTTTGGTGTTCAGGTATCTCACTCTTTCTCTGCAACCTTAGAGATCTTCAAAGACAAAAAGGGCCATGCCTTTTTTAGACAGCCTTGTCCCATTGATTTCAGAGTGAGCAATCAAAGCAATGTTGGTGATGTATTCTACTGCATACCATGTCACCAAAGAAAGTACCAGTGGTTGCTGCTGTCCCTCTTCTTTGCTAATTTTCTTTTACTTCTTGGAGAAGAAGAGAGGGAACCCCCACCTTCCAAAAGGGTGTTATTTGACCCCAGATGACGCATTAACTCCTAATTAAAACCCAAACAGTAATCAGCAGACTTAGATCCTTGCTCCAGTTCTATAGCTGAGTTGTTTCTCATCCATGATGTGACAGAGGAGCATGTTTCTCTACCTTGCAGGCACTTTTTTATAGTGCTTTGATAAATGCCATTGTTAACATAAAAGAAGCAGCATTTCCACGGAATCTATAAAGATATTGGATGGGATGGAGGAAGACAATGTCCCAAGCCTCTCTCCAAGGCACACGAAACAACAGTGTAATAGAAATGGCTGGAAGGAGGTTTATTTGATGTTTCTTCATGGTTTCTCACCCAGCAGCTTTGCTGGTCTCTCTAAATCCCTCAGCCAGACCTTCTCTGGGAAGGTCTATTTTTGCACATACGTTGTACATCCCAACCAAACTCAAGCTGTGGAATTTGGCTGGCAGAAGTGCCTGCCAGGAAGGTTGAATCCCTGCCCACCTGAAGCATGTTCATGAGAACATCCCCAATCTGAGCCCAAGGAAAGAGATGGGGTTGTTTTTGCAGAAGGTGAGGATACACAAGAGCATCCTTCAACCATTAAAGGGCTGCTGCAGTGTGAAAGAGCACATGCTGATTTCATGTCTGTTGGGGATCAAAGATCCAAGGCTGGACACCTCCCTTTCCACTGAGCCATGATCTACTCACCCTGTTTTCCAGTGCTCACCTTGAGACCTTACCTCCTTCTGTTGCAGATTGTTTGGCACATGACGGGCTGTTTCTCTCCTCTATTTTTTGTCCCCAGTGGATGGGAAGTGGCAGGCCTGGGGAGTGTGGGGCAGCTGCACCGCTACGTGTGGAGGTGGGACTCAGAGACGTGACCGGGTGTGCTACGGGCCATTCTTTGGTGGAGAGACTTGCCAGGGTCCCAAGGAAGAGTATAAGCAGTGCAATGACAGGAAGTGTCCTGGTACGTACCCCAGCCCCTCACGCTTTCCTTTGCATGTGGGGAACAGTGATTTTGGGAAGAGCATCCCATGT
The DNA here is from genome assembly GCA_024605025.1 of Megaceryle maxima. NCBI lineage: Eukaryota > Metazoa > Chordata > Aves > Coraciiformes > Cerylidae > Megaceryle > Megaceryle maxima. The sequence goes on along the minus strand of JANHGN010012868.1, from coordinate 112,800 downwards.
CAGAGAGCTGAATGCAACAAGGAGTTCTGATCTAGCTGGATCCTACCAATAACTCAGGCATGAGACATGTCAAGGGCTTGATTTAATTCTTGCCCAAACCAGTGTAACCATGGTTATTCTAGTGAATGTTTGATAAGTCCCACTGGTCTACCGTTAATTTTTTTTTACCTTTTCACTACCATAGAGTCATAAGAGGAAAAGACACACTGATAGCAAAAGCTGATAGCAGAGGATGCTGCAGTGGTTTCCCACCCTTTACCTCTACCTCTCCCCTGGGAGACGTGCACACCGCTTCATTTTTTTAAAAAGGCAGATGTGTCTACACCTGTCAGAGCCTCACCCCGTATCACCCTCCTCCCACTGCAGCCATGGGAGAAGCATCCATTTGAGAAAAAGGGTGCAAAAACCAGAATGGAAGACAAGTGAGCTGTAGGACAGGGGGAAATGTGGGATTTAGTGTGAAAAATAAGCAGGAGCAAACATGCACAAGTGGGAATGCTTCTGTCTGTCTCACACAGTGTAAAGAGGCCAGAAAAAAGGCCTGTGCACCGTTTTTATTTTCTTTTTTTCAGTCTCAGATGAAGTGCCTGGTGAAATTGCTGGTGGGGAATCAATGGCCTATGTGATGTTGGCAGTCAGATTGCATCGATCGTAACAGGCCCCAATTTTTGACCAAAAGGGTAATTAATTGTCAGAGCAGCTCAGTAAGAGACAAGAGATTTTCATGGCAGTATTCTGCAAAAGGGATGTCTCCCTAAAGGACAGGCTGGAGCTCGGCACAGAGGGCTCAGTTTTGGTGTAGCTGTTTCTCGGTGTGGATCTGCTGCGCTGAGGACAACTGACCCTCAGACTCCCTTGCACACTGCTGAGGACAAAGATAAAAGGCAAAGCACTTCAGCATGGAAGTTTCAGCCTGTTTAGCTCAAAGATAACAGAGAAAGAGGCTGTATGCCTGAGACGGCATATTTTCACTCTTTCTCTAATAAAAGACATCACCTCTCCTCACAAGCTGTGCCTCTCAATTAGCAGCGGCATGTGAGAGTCGCTTCTAACTCAGCCACAAAGCTCTCTCTTGCCATAGAAAATCTTAGCACCGGGTTGTCTGGTGGTGTCTACAGAGCGATGCAGATTTAGTTCAGCTTCAGTGTGTGCCAGCTGGGGCCCTGGCAGAACAAGCCCAATCTTTTCTTCTTGTTCTGCAGGGGCTGATGCCTCTGCACTGCTCAAAAGGAAAAGGCATGTCTCAGGGACTGAGCCCTGCTAGGGTTCAAAACCAGAAGGGTCTTACGGCAGTTGTTAATTTGCAAGGGAAGGAAAAGGTGTGGAATCATCAGAGGCTAAAAATAAATCCGCTCAATTTGTTCTCAAGGAAGCATCAAATGCTGGCATGATTTGATTTGAACAGAAGAATTGAGCTTAATTGGGTTAGTTATTAAAATCTCCCAGTGCAAATAGGTTACTCTGGTAAAAAGGATTTTGTTACAAAGCAACATCAAAAAGAAAAAAAAAAAAAGGATGAAATGATTCTCTCCTGGCTTGGGAAAGGCTTCTGTACTTACTGGCAAGACAATGCCAGACAAACAGTGTATTTCTTAAGAGCATCTCTGATCCACAGCATCCCTCAGTGGTCCCCAGGGAGACTGCAGGGATGATGAGACTGGGAAGGTTTGACAGGTCAGAGGAGGAGAAAGGGGAGGACAGATGTGAATGCACTCCCTCTCTGGTTTTTGATGTGCACTGTTCTGCAGCTGAGGGTGCTAAGAGTTTCCCACCCCATGTCCCAAACCCTCCTTTGAGCCACAGTTTGATGAGGAGAATCTGTGACCATGGCCCCAGCACTGGTCCAGGAGCCCAGGGTCTTGCATTCAGCTCCTTGCTCTCTGGGTGACCACGTGCAGGTCACAACTTGGTGACTTAATCTTACAGATCCAGGTCAACCGATTGGAAATGAAACTGCCTCTTTTCCACCCACGTTCTGCCTTATCTCCAGAAGTCATAAGCTGTTGGCACATGGAATAGTTCTGCATATGTGCAGAGCACAGCAGGGGTTCTGCTTGTCCTCCAGGATTTCATTACTCAAATGGGAATTTTAAAACCAGGGGAGGAACATCTGTTTCCAAGCAGAGAGTGTAACTTGTTCAATACCAGTGTTTGCTGTGGAGGAATGTGTCTTTGAACTGAAGCTGGGGATGAAGCCGCGCAGTCTTGGAGCTTGACTCCAGAGGCAATGATGTCTAGACAGTTTGTTGGATCTTGTATGAGTCTTTCAAAGAAACAGGACTTGCCATGACCATAATCTTAGGTCTGAGTCTTCACCACAGCTAGGTTGGTGCTCTGGGTAGTTCCAGAACAGCAGTGGTCTGTATCCATCATCAAGCATGATGAAGGTCCTGAATTGATCTATGTTAGCATGTCCATTGAATGGTCCCTTGTAGAAGGAAGCCTTCAGGGTTATCATTGCTCTTGGAAACAACACGAAAACTCAAGGCCTCCATCTTTTTCTATGTCAGATGAACATTTTCCCTACTACCTTAGCATGTCTCTACTGACACTACTGGATCCTGGGATGGGCAGCATTTTCCTGCAAGGGAAGGAAGCTCAGCAGGCAGCTCCCAGGCTCCACAGATGGTTGGCTTTGGTTTTGTGGCAACCTTTCCTGACCAGTTGCAGGCATGCACTCAGCTTCCTTTTTATTGGTAGTTTTACATGCACAGTAAATAAAAGCTGTAATCAAAAGCCATTAAATCAATTCTTTTTCTCCTCCCCACCCTCAGGAATGATAAACAGCTTTAACACCATCCTCCTAGCTCCCTCCATTTTGCATGCTGCAAGTAATGAGCTTCTCAGCTCAAAGCTCTCCTTTGGTGAATGTTTATTCCCAAATCCCACTGACTCTGGGGCCAGCTCAGCTCCACCCACAGACAGAAGCATCCAAATACCTCCTTCCAAAGAGTTTTTTCTGTGATGTCTCAAAACACATCTCTTTGGTCTCCTGGACTCCACAGCAGTGTTTGGAAATGAGCTGCTGATGTAAATCCAGCCTGTTGGTGCTCAGATCCCTGCCATCTTAGGATGGCAGCAGACAGAAGGCCTGAATGAAGTCTACCTAGTGGATCTTTAAAGTCCCTTCCAACCCAAACCATTCTATGATTCTGTGTTTCTATATTTTCATCTTGGGTTTTTGTCTCCTTGCTGCTCTCTCCTTCATTCTTACTCCAACTTATGTTGAGCCTCATTTTAGACACATCCAACCTTAAATGTGGTGACCCTGAAGAATGGAATGAGTAGAGTCTGGAGCCATGGAGTTCTCCCACAAAAGGTTGACATCTGCCCACTAAACAAGAAAAGAAACTCTTTAGTAGAGTGTAGCAACAACAGCTTTTTTGCAAAGGGCTGCCACAAGGCAAGGCAAGCACGTTAGTGGACTTTCCAGTGTTGTCACCTGCACCTATTAATGGAGTAATGCTTGGATGGATGGACACCCCATTTTCAGACAGGCAGAGTAAATTCTGGAGAGATTAAGTGGCTTTGTCAGGGGCCACGCACCAAGCAGCTGCAGAGCTGGGAGTTCACCTCCAGGCCTCCTGACTCTCACCATGCTGCTGTCCCCTCCAGACCATGCAGCTGTCCCCTCCACACCACACTGAAGTCCCCTCCAGACCACGGTCCTGCTTTTCCTCTCTCCATTCCCTTTTCCACATCCCTCCAGAGGGGAAGGCTTTACCAGTGGAGTTTTGCCCTTTCTTGCAGAGCCCCATGAAATCTGTGATGAGGAAAGTCTTGCTTCTGTGGTTTGGAAGGAGACACCTGCTGGGGATGCTGCAGCTGTTCGTTGTCCTCGCAATGCCACCGGTAAGGATGAGTGCATGCCTCCGATGGGGAGCTGGCCCACCCTCAAGGTATCCATCATCCTTTGCCTCCTAGATGTGAAGAATCTAGCTGTGGGAGGACAGGAGAAGGAAATGGACCTCCCCCGCTTCAGTCAGTGCTAAATTAATTCTCTCTGGGTTTCTGTGGTCCTTCACTATTTATCAACTTCTTGGTTCATCTTGAGGTGAATCTGAGGTGGCCTCCCCTCCGCCTACTGCCTAGTCCTGGGACAGCTTTGCAATTAAGGGTTACAGTGGTATGTTGTCCTCATTATCTACAAACAGCCCTGCACAAGCAGGTAGGGCCTTATTAGATCCAGATGTTATTTTTCTTTCATCTGCCTGTAAAATAAACTAGTATTTGAAAATAGGAAATCTGAATTGCAATGCCCACTCACACTTAAGTGCTTTCCTCCCCTTCTTAGAAACCATAGCAGCTCTCTAAACATACCTTCAGGTGCTCAAGCTAAGGGCCTGATCATGATGGTGTTAAATAATGGGATCTGGGCATCCAGGTGTTACCTGTTGTGGCAGTGGCCACATATTCCCCAAGGAGTGGAAAGCAGTGAAGAGAAGGTTTTGGCAGACATGCTGGTGGTGGGGCTTATCCTTAGCTGGATGTTCTTTGCTCCCAGGCAGGAACAGAAGTGGGGGCAGCAGTGTCAATAATGAAGGTGAAGGTTTTAGCTAGTTTGAGTGAGGTTGTCAGATACAGACAAACCCTGCAGCTGTCTTGGACTCACACAGCCTGGACCTGTCCAAGTCATCCCAGATGTTAGCCTAGAGGAAGGGTTATATCCGTAGAAGGGTCACCAAGTCATTTAGTAGTAACAATGGGATTGTGGACCTAACAAAGCCTGCTTCTCAGAGGCCCTCCAAATGAGTAATTGCCTGTCCCTTTCCCCTTCCTCCTTGCTGATATTTCTGGTCCTCTGCATTGCAAAGAAGTGTGATTACCACTTCAAAACCCGCTGTAGGCTGACTCTAAGTAAAGGCCTGGGGGAGGACTGCAAGCAGCTTTCAGAGTTTTTCAGCTGATGCAAAGATGGTGCTGTTGGGTATTTATTCTCCCAGAGAGTGTGTAGGCAGCACAAGCCACTGTGACTAGTTTAGTTGCAAGTACCAGACCATACCACCTGGGGAGGCTCGTGGGACTTCCTGGGCCATGAAGAAAGCTGCCCTCCAAGGCAGACAAAATCTTCTTTTACCTTGACTAGCCAGGTCCAGTTTGTTAGGTTTTGTTTTCATTCCCCCCTCCTTTTGCTGCCCTGCCCCTCAGTAAGAAAATGTGGGACAAGGAAATAAAAATAATCTCTCTTACCTGCGTTCAGGGGTTGTTGAGGCATCTGCAGATGCCCCTGCTGTTCTTCCTGCTGGTAGGTGTGCCTACATGGATGGATGCATGGACAAGTTCTGGGTGACCTCCATGAAAGTGCTTAGCTTTTCATCCTGCTGTCCTCACTCCCATATTAATTTCTTTCCTCTTCCAGGGCTGATTCTTCGAAGATGCATTTTAGATGAAGAAGGGATAGCTTATTGGGAGCCTCCAACGTACATCAAGTGTGTTTCTATTGATTATAGGAACATACAGATGATGGTAAGGCAGACCAACTTCTCAGCTCAGCAGGTTTGAGATCCCCTCCAAATGCTTGTTGCACTGATATAGTTACAAAAGAGAAGGAAAGCAGCATTTCCATGTGAAAGGGAGATGCCAGCTATGCCCTGGTTTTCTCTTATGGTTTTTATCTGCACAACTTGTGATGCACGGGCACTCCTTGGACAAAGGATAGTCCCTCACTGGGTATTTTAATATCAAGCTTGGCAGAATCCAGGCCCTAACAGGTCTTTCATATCACATTATCAGGATGAATCTCTGTGACTACATCACTTTTAAATAAGCCACTTATTTTTTGTTAGCTTTAAATTCATTGTTGTGATGAATTTCAGCTGGTCCCCTGTGGCTCACCTTAAAATGGCATTGCTTTTATGAGAACTGCCCTCTCTTATTCGGGACAAGCTACAGTCTGTCCTAAAATACTTCTCAATTGGTTATAAGAAAAGAAGGTTTGGGGACAAAAATCTTTGTTAGCTGTCCTTGGGCTATGAACAGAATAGCATCTGTGTAGTAGAATAATCTCTTCTGAACCTACACACATCTGTTCTTTTGTGGACATACAGAAAATTCACTGCTGCTCTCCTATCACTTAAAAAATATCATAGGCTCCCAGGCCAGCAGAGATTGTCAGGTTCATCTAATCTGCACTCAGAATTACAAGGAAGGTCAAAAACCTTCCCCCAGCATTTCCTCCACTGAGCTCATCAACTGGACTTTGACTGTCAGTGAAGTGTTTGCCGTGTTTCTTTCTGTTTCTCAGACCAGGGAACATCTTTCCAAAGCTCAGCGTGGGTTGATGGGAGATGGGCTGTCAGAAGTGCTCCAAAACCTTGTGGAAATCTCTCAGGATGGGACCAGCTACAGCGGGGACTTGCTGTCCACCATCGATGTACTCAGGAACATGACAGAGATCTTCCGTAGGGCTTACCATAGCCCGACTTCTGTGGATGTACAGGTGAGTTGAGATGCATATCCTGGAGACCAAGGCTACGTTAGAGGTCTGTGTGCATGCACAGGGTTCAAGGTTTGATTACCTCCTTTGTAGCTGATACAATGCTGATGAAAAGCCAGAGTATTTTCTGTCCAAGTGAAGCATCTTTGTGCATTAAACAATTCTCCTTTTGAGGTGGTTCTCCCTGGTTTATAAAATAAGAACTTGAAAACCAAAGTCACTCTGAACTATTTCGACCTGATAGCACTTTACTGTGGAGTCTAATTGATATGAGAACATTATTTGGAAGGGATTTCAGTCTGATGACTAAAGGTAAAATGATACCTGGATGTTGATGTGGCAGAATGTCTTGATGGCTTCTTATCCCAGGGTTTTACTTTCAGCAGTTGCATGCAGAGTGGCTACGAGATACACCCTTGGGATGGGTCATCACCTCATGACTTGAAACATTAAACTGATCCTACAGGATCGGCAGTGGGTGGTAAAACTAGAGAAAAAAAAACAGTGGTCTTGAAATATCTTCTTCCTTCTCATAGTGTGCTGCAAAGATACTACCATGCATGGCACCTGCTTTATCAGTCGCTGTTTCTCTTGCCTGGTTGATGAGTAAAGAGGATCATAAAGTTTCTTTATTCTGGAAATAACAGAAATAGTAGAAAATAGGATAGGAAGAGATTTAACCAAGGCAACATCATCTGTTTTTAACCAGTTTCTGACAGACAGCTACCTAATCTGTTGATAAAAACCTTCAGTAATGGATACATGACATATTCCCAGTCCAGCACCCTAGCAGGTACAGCAGTCAAAGAGAAGGCCTTGGGAAAAAGGCCTTATTACAACCTGTTTTGCCATTAACATCCTTGGAGGCCTGTGAAATGCTGTGGGACCCTTTGGGAACGGGACCATGAGAACCCTCTCGGACCGTGGCTGATTCTCACATGTTCCATCACTGCATCCTTCCTAGCCTGGGCACCGTTTGGCTAACCACCTCTTGTTTTCTCTTTTGTCTTCTTCCTCCAGAACTTCGTCCAGATCATCAGCAATCTTTTATCGGAGGAAAACCGGGACAAGTGGGAGGAAGCTCAGCTGGTATGATCCTTCAGCACCTCTCCTGAAACAAAACAGGCTTTCAGCATAGGTTTAACCCATACAATTTCCATGTGTCTACATGACCTCCTAGTTCTTGCCCATGATGTCTTGTGTGCAGTATGTATCTATTTCAGCCACAGACCACAAAATGTCACCATCCACCAGTGCTGTTCTCCTTGGATAAGTCCTTATAGTGAAAGAGGCAGACCACTCAGATACAGTCAGCTGTGGTCAGCTTCAGAGTTGACTGACAGTCAGCTGATGCACACAACTGGTTGTGTGGGTGGGCTTAGTGTCAGGCTGAGTCATATTTATGGAGTTAACTCAGTGAGCCACAGGATCTCAACTTTAAGCCAGGGTCTCTGGTGGTGAATACCAAATTTTGGATAACTCTCAGAGGTCAGACTTGGTTTGGAGTTGCCAGCCCTGCTGGCTTGCTATAATTCCACCCTTTCCTCTTGCCAGGATAAGTGGGATTACATGGGTTTAAGTTCCTGGCTAAAAAAGATGCAGGATAGGCGAGATATTCATAGTTCAGAGGCTGGCTCTGCTCAGATGATCTTCTGGTTCTGCTCAGCATGAGCTGAGCAAGGGTTCAGTTATATTTTACTTTATTTCTCTACTCTTAGGGTTGGGGATTCTGCTGAATAATTCTGTAGCTAAACTCTCCTGTATTTGGGGAAGGTCATGTTTGGTTTTCTGTGTCTTATTTGGTCCTTTTCTCTTTTGCCCCACTTGAACTCTTTGCTTGGGCTTGTGTCAGACATATTCCTTGTCCCTTTGCCATTCCCTTGGCGAGCCCTTGGGCTGCTTGATGATGTCATCTCACTACAGAATCTGGAAATGTTATCGCAGTGAAATAGTTCAGCCTTAGACCAGCATCTCTGTTGGATGGGCCCATGATAAAGCTCATTCCTTCTACAACCATTCCTTAGTGTTGCACCTGGGGACACAGACAACAGCTCAACTTGCAAAATAGCCTGGACAAGGAATATAACAGCTTTTGTGAGAGATCAGTCCTGGGGAAGTTACCCAGAGGTATGGGTCAGAACACAACAGCTCCTTTTAAACCACCTGTGGCTGCTGCAAAATTCCACAGAGATGTCTGGAAGCACCAAAGAATCAAGAAAAAATTACCCAGCACAAAAAGCATCCCCAGAAACTCTTAACAGCAGGTGCTGGCACAGTTTTTGGTGGTCCAGAATGTGAGACAGGGACCTCAGTACATTTTCTTCATGCAACAGGAACTCTACCAGGAGATGAGCAGCCTTGTGAACCTGTCATTCTCCTCTTTTCTCCCTGAGATCTGGTGTTTTCTCATTGCATTTGGAAGAGGATGACATGATCTGGCTCCAGGCGGGATAGAGGACCATCTGGACATGGGCAACTGTCTCTAGATGGCCCTGTTCAAGCAGGCAGGTTGGACCAGATGACCTCCAATGCCCCTTTCAAACTCAATCATTCTATGTCTCTCTGAGTCTGCAACCAAATACTCATTTTTAAGCGTACAGGTGTGTACATATTTCAGCACAGAGCAGAGGAGCCTGTCAGGTTGTCATGACAACAGGGAAACCCTGTTGATCCCCTTTAAAACAGCTGCAACTTACTCTCTCTGGCAATTCGTTCCCAGTGGCTTTCCCTCTGCAGTCTGCTCTTTGCACCTATAGATAGATACAGCCCAGCTGCTGCCAGCATCACCGTAACCTACACGAGGAGTGGGACCATCATGGGGAACATGTTTGCCCCACGTATGTTTTAGTGGGAACCAATGTGACAGCCCAACACCATGACTTTAGGACACAGAAATCTTCATGAGGGGGGAGACAGCAGAAGTTCAGCCCTCTCTGTTCTTCTCCCTCAATGCTGCAGAACCAAACTCATGCCCTGCGTTTTGCAAGACTAACCAGTTCTTTTAAAACAAGGTCTCAGCTCCCAATTTAGCCATTAAAAGTAAATCCAACTCCACTGCAATCTCACACCCCAGTGCCCTATGGCTCCCTGTGAAGGGGGAAAAGAAAGGAAGAAAAATAGAGGAAAGGAAGGAAAATAAATGAAAGGAGGAAAAATAAAGGAAAATAAAACACAAAATAACCCAGGCAAGTATTTAGAGAAAGGCTACGATGTTTTTTTTGAGGACATTGTGTTGGCCATTGTATGATAAAAGCCTGAAAGGCAATGACCAGAGTAACCTGGAGTTAGTTTGACCTTGTGATTTCAATCTGTAATAGAATATAAAAGTATACTACTAAAAATAGCTCCCTCCCTCACTTCTCCTTCTTGTGTGTACACCTGCTGTACTGGCAGGACTTTTTGATCTGATCCTGCTACAATTTTAGTCTTACCGAGCTTCCTTTGGATAGGCAGAGAAACAGACACGCATGGCCACCCCTGTGCTCCTTGCCCATACACTCAACAGCTCAGCCTTCCTGCTGCCTCCATCCCATCCTGCTGTCCTGCTTGTCCCCAGCTGTCCCTTCGGCTCTGGTCAGCCACCTCAGGAGGTCTGGATTATGGTGAGAAACTGAAAAGCACTGTGAAAGTGGAGGAAAAGGAAAAGAAGAGATGTAAGGAGCTGAACTGTTTTTCTTCAGCCTGTCGTGGTATTTGCTAAGCCCCTGTAGGCAAATGTGCTTTGAGGAAAAGACAGGTAGTCAGCACAGCTCATTTCAAGTGGATTATCTTTTATGAAATCTGTCACTGGAAAACTAGTTATTATCTAACAGCCTTGTGTTAGCCTGGCAAAATACAGCCTAAAAAGAGTCATTGCCAGTTTCTTTATTATGAGGGAAATAACCAGGAAAGGAAGACAGAGAGGCTCCAAGATAGCCCAGGCCCAAGAAGAAACAACTTGGTTATTGGGAGAGGAAGGTTCTCACAGCAAAACATGGAAAGCACAAAAACAGACCATGATGCTTTTCTGCATAGGATTACTGGATCTGGTGCCTGGGTTTCACCATTAGACCATGGAGGTCCTTTGATGTGTCTGCTTTCAGTGAAGTGACACCAGGTTTAACTGTCCTGGTGGATGTAATGCTTTGTGGGCTCCCTCTCAGTAGGTAACATATATATACCATCAGAAGTAGCCTGAATATGTTTCTCAGGCTAAGTATCATGACATCTGAGTGTCAGGGAAGTCCAAGGCTTGGGAAATGCTCTCAGAATTTGACGAAGGGCAATGCTTCAGTGCATCAACATGAACACATCTTCACTCTCTGGCATGATGTCTCTGGATGTGCCATTGCAAGTGCCTCTGGCTTGTTGACAGCTGAGTTGGGCCAAATACTCCAGCCAATGGAGTTGGAATGAAAGTGGAACTACATTAAATCGTGGCTGCTAAGAATCTGTCCTCGAGTGTTTCTCCTCTTGCATTAACTGCAGGAACAGGACCATAATCAACATAATTTCAGATGGGGTTGTTAGTAGTAGAGGTCATCCTAAGGAAGGGAAGGAGATGGGTAGGTTATCTTCTATTCCAGAGAGTCTCAGATATTTCCCTTTGCTTTACTTTGAGATATTGTTCTCCACCCTAAGCTTTATCAATCTGAATGTCATAATACTATTTCTTGCCCCTTTCTTTTTATTTTTCCAGGCTTCCTTTTAGGATTTCCTAGTCCTCATTCTTCACAACTCTATAATACTCCATTATATCCAGTGTATGCTTCCAGTACATGTGTGAGGACAGAAAACTTTGCCCTCAGAGAAACTCGTGCTGTGCTCATTAGTATCTGTGCTACTAAATATTCTCCCTCTCTCTGTAGATAGGGCCAAACGCCAAGGAGTTGTTCAGGCTTGTGGAGGATTTCATTGATGTCATTGGCTTTCGCATGAAAGATTTCCGGGATTCCTACCAAGTGACGGACAATCTGGGTGAGCTGATTTGCATTTCCCATGTTGGGCAGAGACCCCCGGGAAGCTGTAATTACTGTGTAATATGTGTAACCTTGGATATGGGGAGGGAAGGAGGGAAGGCAGCAGGCGGTGGAACATTAAAAGGTCTGGGAAAAGACATGTATGATCATAAATATGGGGTGGCTTTTCTCCAAATAAGTTAGGACTTCATCATGAAGAAGAGATGTCCACAGAGAGAGCTGAGAGATATCTATAGAACCATGAATGGAGGACAGATGATGAGCTGGGCAGAATTAGTTGCTTCCTTTTATATTTTTAACATAAGAGCTGCACAGCAGCCAATGAAGTGATCAGGCAGCAAGCAAACAGCGAGCAGCACTTGATTTATGCTACATGCACAATCACAGCATGGAGCTTGTTGCCAGAGGATGTTGCAGAAGCCAAAAAGTACAGATGGGTTCATGATGGGATTAGGAAAATGCACAAAGGAGAGGTCCATTGGTGGCTGTTAAAGTTGATGATCTGGATACAGCCACTAGCTGAGGAAGCCCTGCTGATTGCTGGAAGCTGGGAGGACAGACCAAGAGGTGTCTTGATCTGTTCTTTCTCACACTCCTTAGCAGATGTCACTGGCCACTCCTGGAGACACGACACCGGAGAAGATTGACCTCTGTTCTGCCAGGTTTATTATAGGAAGGTCCTTTTTGATGAAAAGCAGCATGAACTCTTAACAGTTCATGTCATCTTCCTTCATGCATAGGCATTACCTGAAGATAGCATCACTCTATAGTTATCAAGATCCAAAGAATCACAGAACGATAGGGATTGGAAGGGACCTCTGGAGATCATCCAGATCATCCAGTCCAACCCCACCTGCTAGATCAGGCTCACCTAGAGCAGGTTGCACAGGACAGCCTCACTTGCTCTGCTATCTGATTTCCCACTATTTCCTCCAATGGGTTTTTCAGCACACGTGATTTTATTGAGGCTGGTTTTGCTTACTGGTTTTATTTCTTGCTTCTCTCTAGTCCTTGGCATTCACAAACTGCCTGCTAACGCAGCTACTGACATCACCTTCCCCATGAAAGGCTGGAGGGGCATGGTGGACTGGGCCAAGAACTCGGAGGACAAGGTCACTGTCTCCAAGAGCATCCTATCTTCAGGGCTGTCAGGTAGGCAGCTCAGACAGGGCTCTCCAAGAGAAAATTCCTCTTCATTTTCTAAGAGAGGTTCCTTCCATTTGGCTGGTCTTCACATTCTTCTTCCAGCTCACCTGGATTTGCTCACAAAAGCTTGGTCACCAAAAGCATTGCTGAGTGCAGATAAAACTTTCAGATGTGACCTGGCCAGGATTTGAACCTGAACTCCTTGCAAAAGTTCAGGGGCAGGCTTAGTGCCTGGACGTGAATGTATATCTTCCCCTAAATAATCAGGATACTGAGAGAAGAGCAGGAGTTGGCACAAAACTTCAGGGCAGCACTGCATTGGTGATTGCTTCTTCCAGGGTTCCTGAACCTGGGAAGAAATGGAAACATCTCAGCCACTGGCAAAGGATTGTGTCCAGCACTCCTCCTGTTTTTTGAGCCTTGAAGACAGCATTCTCTTCCAGGGAGAAGTTGGAGCCTGTTGGGAGGGTTATTACAGATTCTTTGAGGAAGTTGTGGATCCTTCACCTTTGGAAACCATTAGTCACTTGTTGGACAAACTGCTGACACCAGGCATAGGCAGAATTGGCCCTGCTCTGGGGCTGAAGGCTATCCTGGAGGCCTCATCCACTTCCCCATGGTGCTGTTTTCCAGTTTTCTTGTAGAAGCAACCTCACACAGAGCTTCTGTAGGGCCCCTGAGCAGTCGTCACTGTGGAAACAAAAGATGACATCTGCCGTGAAGAGCCAACTTCCCTTTAGTCTTCACCTCTCCATGATTTCCTTAGTGCCACCCAGAGCTTTACTGCCTCTGCTTTGTTTGGTGTCCTGCCCTGGTGATATCCTGTTGAGGTTTTAATCAGTGATGAACAGTGGAGATACACCACTATTAGTTTTGATCCTCATCTTCCTCTATCTGCAGAGAATCAAGGTACCTATTCTGAGTAAAGTGATGGAGACAGGCAGCTTGGTGAGACCAAAACCAGACCCACTCACTTCTGGAAGCTGACTTGGCACAGTTGATTTCAGTGGGCCAGCCCTAATTCATGTAGCTGGGTGATGTGCTTCTTGGGCTGCAAGGCTGTTCCAGTGCTGCTGCTAATGGAACACTGCTGGGGAGATGATACATGACCCAAGTGCAATGGCTGTTCCAGATGGGTAGCACATCAGAGGACTTCATTTTCATATACCAGGATTGATGAGCGACTGCACCACTAAAGATCTGTCCCAGACCAAAAGAGACAAACCTCCACCTCTATTACAACCAGGATCCTTTGCCTTCTTAGAAGGGTGGTAACCCAGCCTGTAGGGCTTAGGGTTTTCCTTACCTCATAGGAGCACACGTTGCTTCTGTAAACACCCTACTGCATCCTCTGAGCACAAATTGGGAAATCTTTCTTTGAAGGCAGCAGGGTACTTGTTTGCCTGGGATTTATGGGAAAGGCCAAAAGGTCTTTCCAGCTAAAGAAGCACGACTTACGCAACTGTGCATCTGTCAGTCTCTCCTAGTCCTATTTTCACCATCTATCTAGCCCAGTTTGACAGAGGAAGATAGACATGTAGAGTTGTGTTTGCCCTGCACTGATGGAGCAGATGCACTCCAAGTTCACCCTCAGTATGAGCCATCAGAGAAGCCCCACCTCAGGGTGCTTCCACAGGCTTCCTTAGTGTTGGTTTTCACCCAGTCACTTGCTTTTTCTCCCCCTGAAAATTCAGCTGCAGGGATGCCTCTGCCGCTTGTGCACTTTCCGGGAGCGTTCCTGCGTTTTGTGTCTGGGCACTGCAAAGCAGAGGAAGAAGAGAAGGAGGAGGAGGTCAAATGATGTGCCCAGAGGTCACACAGATTCAGAGACTCATCTGGGACCGCAGCCCCTGTGGCCTCCTGAGGCAGTGCATGAATTGTGGGGTCAGACCAGGCGCAGTGGGACATCTCCCCTTCTCGGCCGCCCTTGTCGGCCCGAGCGCAGCTCTTCTCTCTGATGGCTTGATAGCTACAGACGGGACCAAATGCCTCTGGGTGGCTGCAAGAGACCTTTCCACCCTGGAGATTTGTCTGCTGTGGTGCTGTCGGAGGGATTAGGGGACTTCTGAATGGGGAGCACCAGGCCAGTCATTCGGGATGAGTAAGCTTTGCACGAGGGTAGATACCTGGGGTGCCGGGTCACCCCAAAGGCACTGAGCCCTTCCTTGGGACCGATGGAGACCCGCTGTGGTGACAGCAGGCACTACATCCCACCATAGTGATGCTAGCATTGGCCATGTCCCAACAGAGACCTAGTCCTTGCTCTTGTGTCTCCCATCGGGACATCTGACACATCGATTGTCTCAGTGCTGTTGTCTTCTTCCTTTTCCTTTGGTGTCCTGCAGAAACAGACGACTCCTCCGTCTTCGTGGTGGGGACCGTGCTGTACCGGAACGTGGGCAACATCCTCTCCCTCCAGAGGTAAGAGGGGCTTCCTGGGAAGGGTGAAAAGCTGGGAAATCACCGGCCTTCCTGCTGATCCCTCTGGCTGCAGAGCCCAAGGAAGAAGCAAAGGTCACTGGGTGCGATGAGACACACTTTGATTTGCAGCACAAATATTTGTACCCCTATTGACTGATGTTGCTTCTTCAGGTGGGAACAGGCTCATGCATCACAGACATCACTTGCTGGAGGGGCAGGAAGGCTTTCTCCATCCATGTGCAGCGCCGTGAACCCCAGTTATGAGGGGAAGCACAGTGCCGTGGCCACTGCCACATCCCTGCCTGCCACCCTTTGCCCTCCAGGAATGGATTATCATGCTGCCCTCCTCGTCACGGGGGATTTTGAGGGGCTTGACAGATGGGGAATGCTCGGCTGCCCTGATCCTCCAGAGCTACTGGGGAGCTGCCAGCCACGCTGAGCGCTCCGAGAGCATCACGGCAGAAGACAGGCTTGCAAAGAAGAGAGGAGAGTAGCAGCACGCCTGGCTGCACATGTCTACCATGTTCCCTGCACTGCAAACGGCCTCAGGCACCAAAGCTTTTGTGTTCAGCACTCCCCTTTTCTTCTCTCCTCTTCCTTTCTCTCGCTCTCCATCCTGCTCTTCTTTTTCTGGGGCTGGTACTGAGGAAGTAAATTAAGCATCCTAAGGCACCTTCTAAATGTGTTCTGCACTGATTAACGTGAGCCCATTTACCATAAACACCAGGGCATCTCTCCTCGCTGATAATCATTTAAATACCTACAGATTTAGCACTGGCAATGGCAGAAGAGCTCCAAGTGAGTGCAGAGAGGAATTAGCAAGCCAGTCAACTGTATTCTGTAATATCTTCCATTACAGCACTGGGAATTAGATCAGAAGGGCAATAAACATCATTGGCTCAAATGATCCAGTGGTATTTCAGCTTTCTCTGGCCAAGCAGTGAATGAGCTCTGATAACCAGCAGCTGCAGCAGCCACAGCCTCTGAACAACATTCCCACAGGAGATCTGATTTAAGAGGTTCCTTAATTAAAGGACAGTCCCTCTTAAAAAAAAAAAAAATAAATAAATTCCAGAGTCCTGAATCACCTGTGGAGAGTCAAGGAAAAAAAAAAAACAAACCCAAATAAAAGAAGCAGCAGCAGTGAAGTACCTCTTACTTCACCATGCTGCAAAGGAACACAGCATTAAAAAGGAGAATGGCTTTATGCCCTACCATGTAGCTGTAAAGCACCTGCCTATGGGGTAAAAATATTTCTGACCACAAAGGAGAGCAGCTATTCCTGGGTAGCCATGAGTAATAAGGACCCAGACCCTGGCTTTGACCATATTGATTAAATGCAAAGTGATTTTCCTAAAAGGAAAAAAAAAAAAAAAAGTAGGTTTAAATCAGCAAGCAGAAACAGATGAACTGTTCCTAATTGTCCCAGTTTACCTCCCCCAGGCAGAAATTCCTTATCTGAGCCACACATTACTCTGTCCCCTTGGATCCAGAGAGTCCTGCAGTCCCTGGCAGCTGTGACAACTGAGATGGGATCAGCTGATTCTTGATTTTTCAAGCCAAGGAGGTGAGCGGTGCTTGGTTGCAGCT
Organism: Megaceryle maxima; assembly: GCA_024605025.1. Taxonomy (NCBI): domain Eukaryota; kingdom Metazoa; phylum Chordata; class Aves; order Coraciiformes; family Cerylidae; genus Megaceryle; species Megaceryle maxima. The sequence continues at coordinate 96,249 of JANHGN010012868.1, read as the reverse complement.
GGGCACTGCTGCAGGGGACACTGGCAGCAGTTGGAGAACCAACAGCCTGGCACCTGGCAGCCCCATGTAGCAAACAGCATGTTTACAGTTGTTTGCACACTCTTTGTGGCCATGCAGGACCCCTTGGAGCTTGTCTGACCTCCTGTCTAAGCCAGATCTTGATGTGTTTTGGTTTTTTTGCCAGAACCTGGGTTGCAACATGCTTTTAGGAAAGACGACTTAGCTTCTTGCTGAAAAATACCCCATGGTGCTGAGTCCCTCGCCTGCCCCGGCAAGCTGCTCAGAGGCTTAATTACCTTCTCTGCTAGGAGGCTGTCTCTTATTTTAAGGCCGAATTTGTCTGACTTTTACCTCCAGGGCCTTCAGGTTGGCAACTAAAAAATCCCCCATGTGCAACAAACTGTCAGACACGCCTTTCAACAGAGATCTTTTTGTCTGTTTTTCTAGAACCTGGATCAATTTTGTGTCTCTCCTTTGAACTTTCTCCACTGTCTGTTTCCCCATCTCAAAGTGGAATTGAACCCAACAGTACAGTGGCTTCCTGACAAGGAGGGTCGCACAGAAAAGATGTCTGCTTTGTCGTCTCATTCCTGCACAGGATCACTTCTGCCCTTTCTGTCACAGCTCTTTGCCCTGAAGTACAGTCTCCACGGGTACAGTTTGGGTCACAGCTCCCTGATGCAGAGCCTGTAGCTCTGCATGCAGATCTTGTACTCTCCAAGCTCAGACATACTTCCTGGCTCTTGGATGCACAGGGATAACTTCTGCTTGGTCTGTGACTACTTGGCCATTAAGGAACCTTCAGAATCTGCATATGAATACCTTCTGTGTGCTAACAATTTGCCACCCCAAAAACCCAAATACTTCTATCCTTGTTTACTGCATCAATTCTCACCTGCTCCACAGCCTCCAAAAGGATGTTTCTGTGGCATTTGGGTTGCTCATGCAAATACTCAACAGCACTGAGCCAAGACCCGGCCCTTGCAGGCACAGCTACTAATGAAGACACACACTGGTATTTACCTTGCAGCAGCCCCCAGTCTTAGCTTATCTACATTAGCTGCCTACGTGTCAGAGCTTAGAGCTGATATTTGTTCCCATTGACTTCTCCCTTTACTCTTCCTTTGTAGACTGATACATGTGATTTATTGCTTTTTCTTTTTTTTTTCTTATAATTTTTTTTTAAGGAAAGTGTGATTTATTTTTTTTTCTTTACCCTGCTAAAACAATGTTATTCCTTCTGGTGTTGGTGGAATAGTAACTTTCTGAGCACCTACTTACACATCCATGGATGATTCCAGGCTTTTTTTTTTTTTTTTTTTTTGGTGGGTTTTTTAGTCCAGTTGCTGTTGAGCAAGTGCAAATCTTTTCCACATAATTCTTTTGTAAAAGAAAGATAAGACCCAGAAAGAAAGCTGAAAGATTTTGCCAATGCCTGTAGATTTGGTGGAGATTGCAATAGTGAAAGATTTCCTTTGCCAGTGGGTACTGGAAGGGCTGGGAGCAGCCTGATGCTGGGCTACTGTTATGCTACTGATTCCTTCATGGTAAACTCAGAATGGCAGCGTCTTCAGCTGCTGGTTTTGGGGACCTTTTGCTTATTTAAACACCCAAGTATGTTCCTGCTGCAGAAACACCAGGAACCCTTGCGTATTTAGACATTCAGTGTCCAGGGAAGTGCCTGCAGAGGGTTTGGTCTTCCAGGGAGCAGGAGCACAGGTAGGGGTGATATCTCCTCCATTATTTCCTCTCCTGACAGCCAAATCTCCCAGGGCTGCCAGATTTATTAGAGTATTTGTCTGGGCACAGACCTTTAGACATCAATGAAAGGTTTGGCCTCTTTCCATTTGCTTTTGATCCTCGGAGAATGGAGATACACACCAGTGCCTCTAGTAGTGAACTAGACAGGATCATGTGCTGCCTGCATGGATATGCTGTTAAAGGCAACCGTGCCTAACACTTAAAACAGTGCAGAATAAGACAATATTTGAGGGAGAAATCAGAGGGTTTTTATAAAGGACATGAAATGAGCTCTGTTTCCTCATGTCAAGGACAGGAAATGGGTCCAGGACCATTTTATTACTGGGATAGGTACAGCCTTTAAATCCAATATCTTTAGGAGTCTATGCGGTTCATAAAATGGTCTGATTCCTGAAGAAATAAATATAGAGTGGCTGTTGGGGAGCTCAAAGGGCAGAAGGTGGGGTCTGTCAGCAGCAAATGTCTTTGATGGTATTTTAAAGTAATGGCGCCAACTCCTGCCATGTGTACACTACACCTTGTACCACCAGTGATGAATGCATTGGGGTTCCAGCTCGGCAAAAGTCCCTCAGTCCCCTTTAAAACATCTCTTTCTTTTCTTCTTCCCAGGAACAGCACTGTTCTGAACTCCAGAGTCATCTCTGTGACTGTGAAGCCATTTCCTCGGTCTCTTCTCACCCCCTTGGAAATTGAATTCTCTCATCTGTACAATGTAAGTCTCCCATAGAATCATAGAACAATAGACCAGTTTGTGTTGGAAGGGACCTTAAAGGTCATCTTGTTCCACTCCCATGGGCAGGGACACCTCTCACTAGACCAGGTTGCTCAAATCCTCATCCCTCCTGTTCTTGAACACCTCGAGGGATGGGGCATCCATCCAGCTTCTCTGGGCAGCCTGTTCCAGTGTCTCACCAGCCTCACAGTGAAGAATTTCTTCCTAATATCCAATATAAATCTACCTGGGAACCTGCACCATCCTGCAGCTGTGTTTGCTTCTGCATGGCAGGAATGTGTTGGTGCAAGGAAGGAGGCAGTTTTGCTGGGCTCCTGAGACCTCTTTGCCAATGCAGGACCCTGCGACCTCCCTTAACGCCGGCTGCTGAGGCACTTGACTGCCACCCTGAGATGAGGCTGGTGTTGGTGTCCTGTCATTGCTCGCTGCCAAGGATGCATTGCATGAGTCGGCCTTGCAAACCTTCCTTGCTCTGTGCTTCTTGCTGAGGAGGAGGTGACAGTGCTGCTTGCAGGGGAACATGGGCATCCTTGTTCCAAATTCATACTATTTCATTGTGGGCATGATCATGGGGGAAGAACTGTGCACTCATTAAAAAATGGGCTATAACAGTGATCTTCCTTGAGCAGGGAAAGAGGGAGGGGAAAGGTTGTTTCTATGAATAATTACAGTGTTCTTCGCAGTCCTCAGATACAGCTGGAGACATGAATGTTACTGTTGTGATCACTGCTTTAAAAGGCAGTTGAAGATCCCCTCCAGGTTCCCCCACTCAACCCTAAACAGATATATGTGATGGACATTTACATATGCCATAGCCTGTTCTTGTGGGTTTCAGCTGTCCTCCTGAGGCTCTGCAACATGAATATTAGATCCATTGCGTTTTTGCTTTGGACTTTCCTGGAAGGATTTTCCGAAGTGGTCTAAGAGAGCTGTACCTGGAGTCAGTGGTAAACCTCTTCCAGGGGGCTTTAAACACACATGACCACCTCCTGAAGGGCTGTGGCTCTTCCGATCACCGTGAAAGCACATGCTGTATTTGATCCACTTTCCAGAAGGGAGCAGCAAAAGGATTCTGTGTGAGAGGAGGAAAAAGGAGGAACATCAGTGGGTTGAGTCAAGAAAGATGCAGAGCCAAATCCTTCTACATCAGTGTTGCTGTAGAACAAACTGAGGCCCATTTTATTCTTGCCTTTCAAGCCAAGGGTGAGAGAAGCTATTCAAAGGAATGAGATCTGTGACCATGCTTAGAGTAGTGGAAACTGTTCTACAGGATCTATGGATTTCACTCTAGTTGCTCTAAACACCCCATGAAGAGCATGACACTGATTTACTGATTTCCCCCTTTCTTCTCTCCTGACAGGGAACCACCAACCAGACCTGCATCCTGTGGGATGAAAATGATGGGTGAGTTCTGTTGGTTTCTCTTTTCTCTTGTGGGCCCATTTGCTTATTGAGTGAAATTACCACAGTCTTAGGAGTGAAGGGTCGGTCCGTCTCAGCCTTTGCTCTCTACTCATTTTTTTCTTACATCCACCTTCATGTCTGGCAAAGTCCCTCCCTGGTGAGGAGTGCTTCTTCCTTCACACAGACACATCCCTTCTTACTGTGTTGTCTTTTGGTGCCACTTGAACTGGGACTTATATTTAAAGATGGGCAATCAGATGCTGTCACGAGTTTGTGAAGGGCCCTGTATGCTGGGAGCATCATATGCCTGTACCAGGGAAACATCTCAGTGTCAGATCAGAGATGTTCATGAGTGCTTGAGCTCACAGGGAGGAGTTTTTGCATTTTCCTTTGAGGCTTTAGACCTCAGCCTACATTTTGCAATAGTGGTCTCTTATCTTGACTCTTCCAGTTTTGGATTTTCCCACATGAGGAACACATGAACTGAGGCCCAGGACTGTGGAGTCATTCACAGATTGTCCTAAATTGAGCTCGACATAGCAGTCGAGCTAGTTTGCTTTCAGTGCTAACCCCAAATTATGCACCATAAGATGCACATAATGCAAAATCAGAGCCAGCTGTTGCAGTTATGGCCCTTGATGGTGAAGTATGTGTTGGGCTGCTGTGATAGAGTAAAACCATTTCTGCCAGGATTCCTGCGATGACCGGTGTCATTCAGGAGGTGTTGAGAGATGTGATTGTGGACAGCAAGGAAAGCAAATCCCAAATTACCACAAAGAGTCGGGACCATAAATACCGTATGGGAAGTAGTTGTCAGAGAGTGTGCATCTTAGAAAAAATGTCAAGTATGCTCTGAAAGTGCCAACTTAAATCCTGAGTGACCTTGACAAGGATACAAAGCATTTGATTTAATGGTGTTTTTACTTCATTGACTTTTGTGCCTCATTCTGAGGACCGGCCTGACCTCTTTTTTGCTTACAGTCTGTTCCTCTCCTTGAGATCTCATGCATTTGGCACATACCTCAGCATTTATTATTATTTATTATTATTATTATCTGCAGCATCTGAAAAATGATTCTGTTCTTTTATGCTCCATTAAGTAGTATATACACACATAGGCAGGCAACATATTTGCAGTCAGCTTACCGTTCTTGGTCTGTCATTAATTTCACATGTATGAGTGGATCCAAAGCAAAGCTGAAGAACCCAGAGGAACATCCAGCTTGTGCAATCACACCCGTGTTGTAGCCTCTGGCGGAACTGGTCCCTCGGGGTTTTAGTGAAAATGGCTTCAGCATTAGAAGATGGTTGGGGTGCAGGAGCCCTTTGTGTGCTATGCTGACCGCACAAGGCAGCATGCAGGTGAACCTTCATGAAAACAGTAAAGGAGATTTCATTATATTATGTGCCAGAGACCAGACCGAGGCTGTAGGTCAGCCCAGAGTAGAGGGCTGTGTATAGGAGGGCAGGCTCAGGAGGAGGCTTGGATGGGAGCTGGCCTGCTCTGTTAAATCGGTTGTCTCTCTGTGCTGGAATGGGATCAAAGTGCTTGTATACAAATCCAGGTTTTGGCAAGTAAAGGTAGACTTTCGAACCAACATCCCTTCTGCTCTGCACACCATCTTGTTCTTGGCTTTCTACATCATAGAGAGAGGTTTATGTCCAGAAGGATGGAGATGTTTCCCTGCCATGCTCAGAGATGGATTTGATTAGCTGTAGTCTGAGCAAGAAAAGGGGAAAATCCAGTTTAGATGTGGTTGGACCTGAGTGAGAGTGATGGTGTTCAGGCTGTGTGCGTATCTGTCAGAGCTGGCACTGAGAAGTGCCTGGTATGAGAAAGATGAAGGGTTGCCCAGTGCTGAACATGATTTGAGGGGCTTGAATGCTGTTGCTGATCTGGAGTCAAAGCAGTGCCCAGTTCAGCATGATCTCCTCTGCCTTGTCCAGGCAGCTTGTTTGGCTGTCTGTTGTCTCTCTGTGTATTAGGAATGCTTTCAGTCTTTAATCCGTGCATCTTCATGGCATCAAAAGATGGGTCTGTAGCTAAGATCTGAGCAGGCAATTTCTTGGCACTGATGCTGTGGTTCAGTTGTCAAGGATGGTTTCCAAAACCCCAGCAGATTGGTTGCACAAATGTTGCTGCTAAGACTCTGGTTTCTGCAGGTGTTGGGGTGTGTGCGCACACCTGCATGTGTTTTCAACCAATGTTTGTGATATCAAGCAGTTGAAAAGTCAAGAATACTGATGTCAGGAATTTTTGCTAGGGGATGTTCCAAAGCTAGATCCGATCTGGTAAGCTCCTGCAACAGGAGCTGCCAAGCTGTTTGTGAAATGTTTTAACACTGATTTGCTATCACTATCACTTTCCAGGAAAGTGTAATGAAAGGCGAACTGTGCAAACACTTCTCTCTAGGCCTAAATGCTCACCTTACACTTGAACAGCACTCTGGAGTGCATCACAGTTTTGGATAACTGTTTCCTGTTTGGAGTAAGGATTTTTAGGTTACAACCTGGACCCGTTGCCTGGTATGTGGTAGAGATCGTGACAGTTGACTCTGAGCCAGGAAACCCTGAGGTTCAACCACTATTACATGGTTCCCCTCTTTGCTCCCATCTTCTCCTTCCTGCTACCTGTCTCTTTAAATTGGAGGTTTTCCCACGGAGTAGTCTCATAAGACAGTTGTGTGAGTGGGTGACTCTCAAGAAATCCCATTTCCCAGCTCTGACCAATTGAACGGCTTTACAGCTTCATTTCCCTGCCCAGTTCCCTGTATAGCCCAAGCCAGCCTGCCATAGTGTTGTTTGCTCAGAAGACACTGCTGGCTCTTAAGCTGGCTCTTTTGCAGGCTCTCCATGCTCCTTCTCCGAGACTGGCTGGCCAAGGGGACCTTTCCTAGGTTCACAGTCATCCATTTGAGGATGAGGATCTTGGGGATCCAATCTCCATCTGATCCTAGTGAACCAGCCTCTGTATTTAACCCCTTGCAGTTGATGTGACTGAGCAGGTTCAGGAAGAGGAAACTCAAATCAAGCCTCACATGAGAGCTCCTGCCTGTTACTGCAGCCCCATGAGCTTCCAATCCCACCCAAAACATGCCACAGTCCTTTAAAAGCCACTTAAAATCTATGGGCCAGGAAAAGTTGAACTGTAAAATTGCAGTTAGAAGAGACAATTATCACATGGCCATGTGCTTCCTCCAAGACAGAGTTGTTGAAAAGAGCAGTTAAAAAAAAAAAAGAAAAAAAAAAAAAAAAGAAACCCTGAGTGTTCATTCATTTGCATTTAGATAGATATTTAAGCTTGTAATATTAATAATGGATTTTTGATTTATTAATCCCAACCCCTTTGAGTGACTGTTAGATTCGTGGGTGGCACCCCTCCATCTCTTTTCTCTTCCTCTTGTCCCCAACTCCTCATGTCATGAAATAAGAGGGGAGAAGATCAGGGACTAATTTCTGTTGTGTTGGGTGCTGCAAGTATGATTAATGAGCTTAGCACTGTCTGGGTAAATTGAAAGTTGAAATCGGAGAATGATTTGGGATTCTCTGGCTCTCCTCCAAGGGTATTCATCTGGAGTAATTATCAGCTGCTTAGCCCTGCTCAAGTTAAAACCCAGGCAGGATCTTGTCTCCTACTCCCTCTTTCTCCTGCTGAGACAGGATGGAGGGAGGCAATGGATGCAGTTGTCTTAGGTGCTTTCATGTTCTTGCGCATCACCAGATGTGTATGTCTCACCTGCCTTGCTCTGCTGCATAGCAGGGATGCCATGTGGTAAGGGGAACAGGGAGACCTTTGCCAGTTTGTTGTCAGCAGTGGCAGAATGGCTTCATGGCTGCAGCGGAGGCTGCAGGGCTAATTAGTGTTACAGAGCACCCCATGGGGCTGAGGAGCCTTCGTACCCAGACCTCCAAAGCTGTGTTTTTCGTGTTATCTGAATGTGGGATCAGGTCAGATGATGGGAACTCTGCTGAGATGAAATGGAGCAGTCACAGGCCATCAAGTGTCTGGAGAGACGACATGAGATTAGGTTGACTGGTAGATAGGCCCACAGCCACAGGTTAATGTTAATTCTCCCCTCCAGCGTACCCTGCCTTGGTGACAGCAGGGACCAAGCCAGCCAGCTGGGTCTTGCACTTTAACTGATGGTGCATGAAAGGACATCTTGCCATGCAGGTGTGAAATCCAGACCCTTACAGGTGGGATCTAGCAGGTCTGCATTGACAGGGGACCTCTCATCCCACAGGGAATGCTTGTTCTTAGAGGATCTGCCTGGCTTCAGCCACATTTTCCACTTCTCTGTCTCCAAAAGGAGCATAATAATAACTAAGTATTATAATAACTTATTATAAATCTTAAGAGGCCTTCCAAACCTTCCAAAATATTTGCATAAAAGCTTTTTGCTCTTGGAAAAGAAAGTGCCTTGAGACTCTGTGGTTTTAATTCAAGGACAGTTTTACCTTCCCTTGGGAAAGATAGTCTGTTCCAGTAATTAAAGCCTTTAACCTATCTAACTTAGGAAATGCAGACCTCACTGCTTAGGAAGGTGACCAGTGCACAGCAAGGTTAGGCCTGCAGAACAAGATGAACAGTGCCTCAGCTCGCCAGGCAAAGATAAATCACATCCTCCTGGCTCTGGGCTGGATCTGATGCCCAACTGAGGTCAGGTAGAAATCTCCCTGGAGGGTTTGCAACTGCACGAAGCAGTATTTTATGATGCTGCCAGACAAAGTAGACTATGAATCTGTCCCTGTATGGAAACTTACAGGATCCTATAAAAATATAAAATATATCCTATAAAATACAGCTCACGGATGCTGAGGACAGTCCTGCTTGTGGGCTCTTTTCAGACAGGAACTGCCTGAGGTGTAGGGTGTATATTGGTCCTTCAAGAGGATGGTTGATAGAGCTGTGTGGACCAAGGGCTGGCAGAACTGAAGGTGATCACATAGAATTGCAATCCATAGGGAGAGCTCTGCAGTGTCACAGTAGGTTTGTGGTGGTGTTTTTCTCTGTTTACTTTGTAACAACTCAGAGGAGCCCCAAAACATCCTAGAAGGAGGCATTGCCTTGTCAAGCACCATAATTTTTCCACAGGGTAATGGGATTCTTTGGGGTATTTATGGTCCAGCCAATTTATGAGTCCTGCAGTGCAGCTGCCTTGCCTGAAATTCTTATTTTCAGGGTGGGATGTCCAGTCACTAATCTACTGGAGTCCCAACCTGTCCAAATTCCTGACTGCTTGTCCTACATGATTATGGGCGAGTCATTCACTGGTGAACGGTGCAAGGCAGTGTGAAGGGCAGGAGATGGTGTAGGCTCCATGGGCTTCACCCTACTTGTGTGAAGCTTCTGATGCACAGGATAAAGAGAAAGGCAGGAAGTTTTCTATGTCTTCTGGTGCTTTAATGCAATCCCAGTCTTGGTGGTTACTCACTGGTTTCCTATGGAGGGCACATGCAATAGGTCCATTTCTTCCAGTACTCCCCACCACCAGAAAAGTGTCACAGAGGAGTCATATCTAGAGCATCCCATGGACACTTCTTGTTCATCATGTCAACTGATCCATCTCCCAGTGCCTGTCTTTTGAAGAAAAGTGTTTTAAAGTCAGGAAACAGCTTCCTTTTTCTTCTTCTGTCCATCACCTAATGCATTTATGGCCCTGCCAGGGCTGTAGATCAGGCAGTAAGACAGTTTGCCTATGCTGACAAAGATAGATGAGTCCCTCCAGATACAGCCAGGAAGGGAAGTCTGTTACAGTCCCAGAGCCCCAGGAGAAATCAGTGCACTTCTCTCCTCTTTGGACCTATGACATACTATATAGATTTTCTACTGCAACACTCCAGCTGGCTGGTAGGGAAGTGACATTGCCAGTGACATGCCCTTCGTGGTGATCCCATGTGTGGTGTCTATGCAGGCATTTGCCAGTACCCCAGAACCAGCTCCACTGCACTTGAGGTTTAGCTCCAGCAGCAAACACTGCCTTTCCCAAGTGCTCCTGTGGAGGAATTGAGGGGATGTCTGTGAAGGAAGGTGGTGGTGTGCTTGTGAAGCCTGTCTACACAGGGGAAGTCAGGGAGGTTAATTTGAATATTCCCATTAGTTGCCCTGTGTGGAATCCAGTTAAAAGTAGCCCCTAATTCAGCCTGTCTGACTGTACTTGCCCTGTGCAGCCAGGCAGGTTGAACTATGGTCCCATGAGCCCCTTTTTAGCTCTGGATGAGCGCAGACAAAACAAGGCAAACACAGTGGAATCCAGTCACACCTCCAGAGCCTGAGGTTTTAACTTTCCTGTTTAGCCTGGGCTCTGGGGCTACTGGAAGCACCAAGAAGAACTGCTTCCAGGGAACTATTTTCCCAGGCATCTGCCTTACCTAGAGGCCACCTTCTCCTGGAAACACTTTGTCACCCGGACTTCCAGGTGCTGCAGAAAAGAAGTGGTCCCATTCCCAGTTGGCACAGCAGCCCACACGGCTGTGCCCAACCTCATTTGGCAGAGGAGTCACAATTCTTTGGCTTTTGCTGAGCTGCTGCCCAGCAGTCAGCATTGTTTGTGGGACTGGAAAAGCAGGAGCTGGTTTATTCTCCAGAGCCTTTGACAGCACAGGATGCAGGAGAAGCTGAGCAGCCTGATACAGGGCCTCTGCTGCCTCCCAACAGGGCATGGTTTAATGGCATTCAACAGAAAGGAAGAAGGGAGAAGGGAGAGGATTCAGAGACTTGAATGAAATCCTTCCAGCTTTCTCTGTGCTTTCCTAGTGGAAGAGTCAAGAATATGGATGGAATCAATTAATTCCCTTTACAGAACTGGCAGAAGCCAGACACTGAGACCTGGAGGATGTTCCCACTGGGAAGGAGGTTTGGGTTCAGTGGTGTGATTCTCAGCCTCAGCTTGGAGCATGTGCTGTGAGCCAGATCACCAAGAGGTTCAGGATGGCTTGTGTGTCCACAAGTTCCCGTGCTATGTATTCATAGAAAGGAACATGTGCAAAACATGTGCTAGGATATAGAAGCATGAATGTGTGGGAACAAGTGAGTGCTGGCGTGTGAGTGTGAGTACAGACACATGTGAGTGTCAAGGCCTGGCCCAGGCTGCCCAGGGCAGTGGTGGAGACCCCATCCCAGGAGGTGTTTGAAAGTTGTGAAGATGTGGTGCTGAGGGATATGGTTCAGTGGTGAACTTAACAGTGCTGGGTTAACAGTTGGACCTGATGATCTTCAAAGTCTCTTCCAACCAAAATGATTCTTTGATTCCATGTGCAAAGGCTGGGATCGCACGCTTTACCTGCATCTCTTCCTGCTCTCTTTTTTTCTCAGCTGTGTGCTCTGAAGCCACTATGCCCTTTACTCAGGTTCCTTTGCAGATGGGAGGGGGCTAAGTTTAGCAGCCACATGTCCCTCTCTGGCCATCTGCCAGGGAAGTGCCAGGCTACTGAGAGCTTTTGGTGGCACCTGGTGGAAGTTCAGCTTGACTTCCCAGGTTGCACTAAGGGATTCCAGGCCCACTCTCTGGTTCATTTCTGCTGCGTTTTGTTCTGATGCTTGACTGTGTGGTACCTTGTATGTGCTGAGAAAGTAATAACACAATACAGACATCTGTATAGGCTGGCAGAGAGTTCTGATTCACAACTCCAGGCCTTTAAAAGTTGGGGGTAAAAAAGGAGACTGGGGAAAATTGAAGCCTACCCTTGGTGTGCTCTAACTCAAATGACTCAATAGCCAGCACTCTTTGAAGCAACTTCAAGGCAGGCTCAGGTGTATGATGGTGAGAAAAATACTGCACTACCAGGATGTTCAGCACTCTTTGTGTGTAAAATTCAGAGCAGAGTCACTCCATGTACTTTTTTGCTGGATTGATTTTATTCTTGCTTTATGAGCAGAAGAAAGTCTGTCTGGATCCAGAGCAGGACTTCCCAAGTGATTCTGTCTTTAAACCCACAAATCCTGTCACCATCCTGAGCTTATCAGGTCTGTATCCTCTGAAGCATTGTTTGGCTTAGCTGAAAGATGAAGGTTGCAGAGCAGCCTGTGCAGGATGTGAGGAAGGTGTGTAGTGACCACAAATATCTCAGGTCCAGGGTTGTCCAAAGCACAGACCATCAGCACTAGGTAGATGCTCAAGCAGGTTATGTCCTATGAGTTTCTGTTAAGAACACAAGGAAAAGTTTGCCTATCAGGCTTCTTTTCTCAGCTTCCTTGTAAGACTGAGGCAAATTCTTAAAATGCCTCATTTTGAAATGAATTCATGAGTTACACCCGCACACAAGCCAGAAACACAGCAGTACCAGACATAATCACAATCATTTTAGATTGCTAAAATTTGGAGGACTCGGTATTTTTCAAAATCTCTTGACAACTGTGTAAGAGTTTGTTCTTTATCTTTATTGACTGGGCTAAAGAAAACCCTCATGAGTTGGTATTCTTAGCGTCTCATCTGCTTTGTAAATTGAGCACAATAAGCCACCAACACGTATTCCACAGCCCAAGCAATGGATTGCCCCACAGTGGGGATCCTAACTGGGGGAGCAGTATTGCCCCTTCTAGTCCCAGATACTTCACAGAGCTCTCACTTTCGTGATGGGAGTGCACAGAAAGTGCTCAGGATGCCAAGGGAGGTTTATGAGTCCATGTCATCATGCAAGGGCAGGTAGGACTGATGGATGTGTGGGGGAAAATGCTGAGAACTGGCACACTGTGAATAATGATGGGGAAAGTTTGCCCTTATTTTTAGAGGAGAAAAGGACTTCTTTTCATTTTCGCCTGGCTGCTTGAGCACCGCACTAGGAGATGAAATGTTCCACTAAAACATAGCGAAAAGAGGACATGGTGCCTGGGATGCAGCCTTCATCTAATGATGAACTTTCTGTGTGTCTGGACAAATCAGTGTAAGCTCTGTGCCTCAGTTTTCCCCGAGTCTACTGTGCTAATAATGTCAGACAGCCCTTCTAAATGACAGATAATCTAGGAACTCTTTTAAGTGATAGTAAGTACCAACAATACGAATTATTATATATCACTGAGAACAGGTTATCTAAATGCGAGCTTTATGATTGAACTGGTCATCCATGCAAGGTGAGCTCACACCGTGTCAGCTTTGCCCACTACACCTCAGTCACATGACCAGCAGCAAGAACGTCAACATGAATTTTAGTCTCCACAAAGCAGAACAAGACCAGGGAGGCTCAGGGCAACCACTGTGAGATCAATCATGTGATGCCATGGCATACCAGCCTGTGCATCCCACTGTCTGCCTGAGCCAACGGTGGCCTCTGAGCTGTGTGGCAGAGCAGATTAGCAAATGCACGTCTCATCCAGCCCGCTCTGACAGCCGGCTCGATGTGGAGCACGGCAGCTTTTCCCACCGCAGGCAGAACTGATGTCTTGCAGCAAACCTGCTGCCTGAGTGGGAAGAGCAGGGGCAAGCAGACCCATAGGGCAGACAGAGCTCAGCCTTTCCGGAAGGCAATGGGCAGAGCTGTCCTCATGGAGAGGATGGATCCTCTTTGCCCTGACCATTGGATTTATTGGGATCTGCTTTAATCCTCAGTCAGGAGCTGCAGAGAGAAAAAGAACTGATGCAGCAAGGTCAGAAAGCCCCATTACATGGCATATAATGATTTTCAGACTTGTCAAAGCCCTTTCCAGGGCTTTGCAAATGCTTTGATTCAATTACAGTAATGACCCTTTGGAAGATGCTTATTAATCTCCCAGCACTGCCCTCTGCTTTAGGCCAGAGCTGCCTCTCAAGGTGGTTTAATGTACAAGTGCAATGTTGATGGGATGGTAAGTCAGGCAGGGGAGCTGCTGTCTGTCTCTGATGGAGAGCCAGGGGACGAATTCACCCTCTGCCAGAGCCTGGTGCCTGGAAGGCTCTAACCTGACCTAAACATGACCCAGCAAGAGCCCAGATCTTCCTGGGGCAAACTCTGCACATTTGAGGACAGACAGTCTGTCTTACTGGTGTGGAGGGAAGTTAAGGCAGCAAGGTAGCTGGGAAGTACCTCAGTTCCCCCCAGCTTTTGGTGGCATATCCAATCTACCACCAGCTAGCCAGGTGGAACTAAACACCTGCAGCTCAGAACTGGCAATTGCTCAGCATGATGGTTGAGACACATAGGAGACCCCTGTGCCCACACAAGGAATGGTACGGAGATGATGAGTGGAATGGAATGGAATGGAATAGAGAATATTTTCAGGTCAAAGGGACCTACAGTGATCATTTAGTCCAACTGCCTGACCATTTCAGGGCTAAACAAAAGTTCTTAATGGCATTGTGCAAATGCTTCTTAAACCCTGACAGGCTCGGGTCATCATCTACCCCTGGGAAACCTGTTTGAGTGTTTAACCATCCTCTCTGTAAAGAAATACTTCCTAATGTCAAGTCTGGAATGATGGGGACGTGCATCCCTTCACAGTGTTCATTGGGAGTATTATGCTATTATGCTTGTGGGACAAAAATGGTTTTGATTTTTTTCATGTAGCTATAAAAAGAAATCCCCACCTCCACCCCCGCTTCTTGGAGGCTGCTGCCTTTCTCTCCGCTCAGGCATCAGCATCTCACAAGTATTGTTAGAAATGGCATCACAATGTTCAGCATTTCCCTTCTTCCCAGTTCATTTCCACCCAATCCATTCAGTTTACAAGTGCAAAAGATGCTTTTACTATTTGCCAGCTTTGCCGGCTTCTCCTGGGGTCTGAAAGCAGCCAAGGTTGTCCTGCCTGTCACATCTTCGGCAGCAGTAAAGAGCTGGTGCTGCAGTCTGTGAAACAGGACGTACATGACTCCTATTACTGTCATGCAGGAGTATTTCACAGCCTTCTGTGTGCTGTTATTGCAACTAGTGCTGAACAAGAACCAACTTTTCTAGGTCACTTGCAGTTCTGAAGTTCATTTAACATTTGCCTTTACCCAGATGAATGTTTTAGGAGAGTTTTGCTGAACAGAAAAGGCAGGAGAAAACACTGTTGGTCAGATGACAAGTGTCACTTTGCCTTTGAGGCTTTCACAGTTAAGATGGCTTCAAAGTGTAGCAAAACTGAGAGTAACTCTCAGAACATTTCTGTTGCTCTGAAGCTGGAGTCATGTGGGGATCTGCTCTCCAGCCCCCTTAACATGGGACTTGCAAGGAACGCTTTTGTTCTCCTGACCTCCCTCCCAGGAAAGGTATCAGAAGACGTGGCCAGGGAGTGCCCAGCCTTTGAGCAATGCTCCTTCACTCTGACATCTCTTATCATCTCAGGGAAGAAAGGAAGATCCAACAGGATGGAATGGGAGCTGTCACATCAACTGTACATTTCCTGCTCAATTCTGTTACCCTTGGGCAGGTGAAGGCTGGGACCGGCAGCTTCATCACTTGGGTCCTAACCCACCTGTCTACACACTGTTCAGTGTGTGTGTAAGACCTTAATTCACAAGCCAGCAATGTTGGCAGGGGCATTTGGATGGTTTGGGGAGAACACAACAAGCCAATACCAGCACACACCTTAGCACTTTTTTTCCTTTGGGACCCCCGTGTGTCAAACTGAATGTCCAAATCAGCTTCATGCACTTGGACCCCCTTTCATCTTCAGACTATCTCTCTCCAACTGGTTCCAGAAACTTCCTTCTCTGCAAAATCTCTGCTGTTTATTCCTTAGCGAAAAGCTGAGCAACTTCTATTTCTACTGTCAATGTTCATTTGTTTCTCTCCTCTGGACATCACCCTCTCCCCAACTTCCCAGCTGGAGTGGAGAGAGCTGCAGCAGCAGGAATCCCTCTTATTCACCCTCTGCAAGCCCAGACTGATCTCCTCCTGTTGAGACACCTGGTTCCAGGTGCCAGCTTGGCATTTAGAGACAACACCCTGGCAATGTGCTGCTCTGCCGAGCCAGAGGGTAAAAGCTTCCTGATGGGATTCTGCATTTCATCTCTGGTGGTGATACTAACTGGCTTATTCCCATGTTCTTTCCTTCCCCTAGGCCTTGGGAAAGAGAGTACCAGGAGTGTTGAGTGCATTTCATTGTTACTGGCTTAATACCTAAGGTCTCAGTGAGTCTCAGTGGGACTTCTGAGTTTCCCAGATGGAGAGCTATAGACCCAATCCTGCTCCCCCCAGGCTCTGTGGTGCCTTTGAGGAGCGGGAGCTGGGTCACATTCTGCAAGGACGTTGTAGCCTGGAACGTGAGCCCAAGGTATCTGCACAGGTCTGCAGGAGGTGCAGAAGCAGGGCTTTAGCGATCAGTCTGCCAAAGGAGAAGGCAATGATAGATGTGTTTGGCACTGGTGTGTGTGCATATTATTGTTGGGCAGATTGAGGTGGAAGGATCAACAGGAAAAAAGGACACCACCCCTAGGACTGTGCCTTCTGCTGTGTGATTGGCATTTTCTGCAATAAGGGCCATTCCTGATGCTGTAAACCACAGACAGGACAGCACAGACATTTTTCAGTAGAAACTGCTTTAGCCAGCACAGTCATCACTTCTGCTGCCTTATAATTGACAGGTATTTAATTAGTTGAGGAGTATTTAAGCATCTTAAGTGGGAAGTTGGAAGCTCCCTATCAGGTGAATACTCTTTGCAACTCAGCTTAATGTCAGCATGCAAAATACATCGGACAGTTCAGCGCAAGTTTGCACAGATGCTGCAACATCTGTCCAGTTTAGACAAGCTGGTTGGCTGAGGGTAGGGGTGTTGCTGGAGGTGTGAGATAAAGTCCTCTGTCTGGGTTTCTGGGGGAACATTCTGTCCTTTGCGTTAGCCAGATGTACAGAGATAAGGCAGGATGGGGAGGAGAAAGCTTAGTGAAGAAATGTTGCTGGGAGGAGAGAGGTTTCCACCAGCCTCTATCTCTGAAAGCCATTTTCCTTAGCAGAAAGTGGACTTAAAAGGTTTTTATAGCAATCCCTCATTGCTTGAGTTCCAGGCCCAGCAGAGTGTTTGGTTACCAGCGTAGCTTTGGTTAAGTACATTTGCAGCAGCAAAGCTGAGAAATTACTCCCCCTCCTCCCCCGTGACCTGCTTTCCTGAGAAAAGCACAAGCAGATCCATGTTGCTCCACTCGGCACCTGCTCCTTATTCCTAATCTTTCTAAAATGCTGGGGTGCTAAGTGTGGGTCAGGCGTGTCTTTGGTCCCAGCCAGATCCATTGGCAGGGGAAAGGAGGAATTGGAGCAGATCTGACAACAGTTCCTCTGTCCACATAAAACCATTGGGCTTGCATGGCAGGGAAATTTTCCATCAGGAAAACCTCTGCCAGCTTTGCAGGTCTGGAGCTTGATTTGTTTCAACCTCCTGCCGGTCCAGCCAGGCTTTTAGCAGGCTGGGGAAGTTTGCTCCTCTGCTCTCTTAATTTCACTACGATCCTGAGCTTTGCTGTCAGTGGCTTCCTGCATCCCTGCACCCTTGCTGCTGTTATGCGTGTCAAATGGTGACAAGGTACCGTTCCCAGCAGCGTGGCTTGGGGCTGAAAGAGAATCGATGAATCCAGCTGCCTCTCTGCTCTCTGCTCCGCTCCCAGCTGAGCTGCGCAGCCCCGCTGAGGGATCTCATCCCCTCTCCCTCCGATTGATCTGGGTCCTGCCCACCAGGGAGCTGTTTACATCGACCCTTGGTGAGAAACCATCTGATCAGCACCCAGGAGGGCTGGGAACAGGTTGTTCAAGGAGAAGGGGCAGCATGATCTTAAACATCAGCATTTATCTATTAGCATTTATTTAGCCACTAGTGCACCAGCCCCCTCACTGCATTAGCATCATCTTTATTTCCCAGAGGTTTCCTCCTCTTCTGCTAATGTAAATCCAAAGCAAATCCTCTAATAGATTCCTTTACACATCCACGTAAGTCAAGTCAGAAATCACTCTGGTCCCACCAGGGTGGGCTTTTGTGTTTTGCTTTACATTTTATTTACCCTCTCCCACCCAAAAGCTGTAAGAAACTAGCACATAATGTGACAGGACATCTATAGCAGCTATAGACATGGAATAACAATGAGGAGGCGGTGAGCAGCGATGCAGCATCCCTGAACCAGGAACAAAATGACCTTCAGGAATGGGCAGATGTTGCTTTCTGAAATTTGAACGAGGAGCAAGGGAGGCATTCCATGCATTCAGGAGGCTGTCAGCTCTGCTTCTCTCGGCTGCTCTGCTCCCATGAAATGCTCATTTTGCGGAGTGCCAAGGAGAAGGAGGCCAAAGGGAAAAGAAGGATCAAAGGAAAACACTGGCAGAGAAAAAAGTGCAGCTCGCTGAACTCACACTGACTAAACCTTCTTGTCTGCAGACCAGCATCCCCACGTTCATGAGTGTGTGTGCCTGTCTCATGCTACCTACTATCACCTGGCTCTCTGAACTCCTAATTGCTCCTCGTCTCTGATTCAGAGCTCACTTGTGTCCAGCTGTAGGCTTCAAGTGACTGTTGATTCTGATTTTGTTGTTTCCCTGATGTTCTGATCATGGGACGATAGTGCCAGTAACAGCAACACTCATAGCTCTGTCTGTTCGAGGGGCAGGGTTGGACCATAATAAGCAGGGTAACACAACCAGAAGTAACCTGCTGTTACTGTGCTCTGTACAGTCATTAACAAGTCTGTGTTCATAGAGTCACAGAGTCATAGAATAGTTTGGGTTGGAAGGGACCCTAAAGGTCATTTAGTTTCAAGCCCCCTGCCATGGGCAGGGACACCTCCCACTAGACCAGGTTGATCCAAGCCCAGTCCAACATGGTCTTGAACACTTCCAGAGATGGGGCATCCACAGCTTCTCTTGGCAACCTGTTCCAGTGTCTCACCACCCTCACAGTGAAGAATTTCTTCCTAATATATAATCTAAATCTATCCCCTTTCAGTTTAAAGTCATTCAGTTTAAGCCCATGTCCTGTCACCACAGTCCCTGATAGAGTCCCTTCCCAGCTTTCCTGGAGGGGGGATTATGTACTGGAAGGCTGCTATAAGGTATTCCTGGAGCCTTCTCTAGACTGAACAACCTCAACTCTCTCAGCCTGGCCTCATAGCAGAGGTGCTCCAGGCATCCTTGATCATCTTCAGGGCCATCCTCTGTCTCTCCTGTGTCTCCTGTGCTGAGCACTCCAGAGATGGCCCCAGCGCTGCACGGGAGTCTCCCCAGAGCACTGGGAGCAGAGGGGCAGGATCCCCTCCCTCGCCCTGCTGCCCACGCTGCTGGGGATGCAGCCCAGGGTGCCACTGGCTGCTGGGCTGTGAGTGCACGGTGCCAGCTCAGCTCCAGCTTCTCACCCCCAGCACCCCCAAGTCCTTCTCTGCAGGGCTGGCTCTCAATCCACTCATCACCTAGCCTGTATTTGTATTGCCTGGGAGAACTTTATTAGTATGTTTGAAATACATGATAAAAATGCCTCAGGGTTTTACAAAACTTAACTTCATGACCCCCAGCCGGTTCCTCTACCCCGCTCCTTACTCTCACAGAAACAGGATCTTGGAGGCTCCACTGCAAATTGCGAGTTGCTTGTGCTGAAAGGTGGTGGCGATGTGTAAGTGACCTCTCTCCTGGCAATGCCGGAGCAGTGATGTGAAATGGTGCAAGCACGTAATGTTCCATGATGGGACAAGTTATCTTCTGTGCCCAGTGGCTGAGCTGAAGGGTGACCTGGTTCACCTGTTTGCAATTTGATGGGGATGTTTGCTGAGCTCTCTTGCTTTTGGCTGCAAAGAAGCAGTGGAAGATGCACTTCCACTTTGAGCTTGCCCCCCATTCCTTTGGAGTTACTTGGCAAGAGATAAATTAGGAAATGCTCCGTGAACAGACAGCCCCAAAGCGCTCAGCAGCTCCCCTGGATTCAGAATAATTTCAAAATAGCTCTGGGATTTCTTTTGTGCTGTGCCAAGCCCTTCTCAGAGGACTAGTTGCACCCTCTCCCCTTTGCTTCAGCCATCACAGTACTTCACATTTTTTAGGGTGATTGTCTCTGCTCTGATTTAATGCCCCTTCTCAGCTGGAAATGCTGGAGCATGAAGCTATCCAGAATTCCCAGGTCCAGATGTATGTTACTGTGATCCAGTTGCATCTGTGAGGACTTTGTTCTTAGGAGATTTGTGTGGGTTTTGCTAAGTGCATTGAAGTAATTTGTACCTTTAAAGGACTGCATCTCCCTCTTGGTTACTGTTAATCTTTAATCCAGCATCTTCATCTTTGCCTGCAGCACCTTAATTTGGCTTCTTGATTTAATTTCATTTACCGTCTGCTACCTCCTCCTATTCCCAGCCCCTCTGTCATCTGCCTGATTTATTTTTCTCTGTCTCTTTATTTGCTAGCCCTGCACTCAGCCATTAAAATTTTCTGATTTAGGTTTCTGAGAAGCAGTGTACCCTGGAGCTAGAGTTTTGGTGGAGAGAGAGCCATCCTTCTTCCCAACCTGGCCCTGGGGCCTCCTGTACTCTTTGAGATGGGAGCTGGGACATCGGCAGGAGTGTTTGCTGTTTTGTGAAGTGCTGCTATAGGTAGACAAGTGGCAGTTTGTGTTTCCATCTCTGATTTTGCCATGAAAATCTGGGAAGAGCATCAAGCTTGTTAGGGCCATTTCAGAGAGGGGGAGGCTGAAAGTAAAAGAGCACAAGTGACCAGGGATCTGGACCAGAGCTGGGATTTGCAGACTTTTTGTTTAGAGGCAAGAACACACTTTCATTTTCCTCTTTCAGTTGCATGCACCAGTGTTCAGAATCCCCAGATGGACTAACCTGCTGCCCTGTCTTTGGCAGGGTTTGGTGTGAGCAGCCATGGGAAGACAATTGTGGTCATCTCTCCATACCAGCTAACCTTCCTTTTACTCTCCTGAGCTCTGGTTCAGGGCTTGTCGAGGAGTTCGGAGTCCTTTTAGGCTCTTATATGGTCTTCTAAGTAGATGGAAGTGCTGATCAGTGAACAGATGGTAGATGTTGCCATGTCTGAGGCAGCCTGACCGTGCCCTGAAGAGGACGTGAGATCTCTTACCAGGTGTTTGTATTGCTCTCCCTGCCTTTGAACCGAGTGTGTTTGTACATTCTTGACTAGCCAAAGGGAGCGTTTCCAGCTTGTTAACTGCTGGCTGCAATGTCTTACCGGTCTGGTTCTTAGCATCTGGTACGCTCAGCAAAAGCATTTACTACCTTGTTTCCCCAATCTTCCCAGGCATCCTTTCCCCTAACACTTGAGCGTGGAACCGTGATGCCCAGGCGTGGGAAACGATGTACTCTGCTAATGCGCTCGGTTCCTCTGAGGATTTTCCCTGAAATGTTTTCAGTACTTACGACAAGGCTACTGCTTATCACCTTGCTGCACTGAGTATTGTTTTCTGCGTAACCAGGAAGCTTTCTTGGTTTCTCAGAAATGGTCGTAGGATGGCTGGCTGTTATACAAGGCAGAGAAAGAGGATTGCCTGGAACACCTACATAGGCTAATGCCTGTCATGGAGCTTCATCCCTTTATAAACAGAAAAGCAGAATCTCATCTTTTGGATCATGAGTTTGAGTTTTCCTAGCACAAGAGGGACTAACTGCATGAGCAGTCATAGGTCTGTAATGCATCAGGGATCTCACAGTAATGGAGAAATTTACAGCTGGAAAGTTACTATGGCAGCTGACAGGATAAGCTAAACATTTTTGCGTCCAGCTGGAACACAGACTCTTTCTACACATCTTTGCTACAGTAGATGATTTCAGGAGGGTCATCCAGGGTGGTGCAAGAAGTGGGTTACAGCCCATTCAGTACAATCCTGGCTCTTGTTCTTGCTTTTCAAGACCTGCCAAAGAATTTCCACGTAAACTCTCTAGTCAAGGACAGCTGAGGAACTTCCTCTGGAGAGAATGGTCCTGCAAAGCCTGGATAAGCAGCCGTGAATGTCATGCAGGGGTGGGAGGGAGACAGATACATCACTCACTGGTTTCACCTTGTCCTTTCTTGGAAAGGAGCCCTATATGATAATAAGACCAGTCATCTTAATGCTCATCTTTCTGTTCTCTCGTTGTCCCAGCATTAGACTTCCTTCCACTCAGGAAAGTCAACTTCAGGAAGTCCCAACCTCTGTTTACACCACTTTCACAGTAGCTGCTGTTGTCATCTTTTTTCCCAAGATGATCCTGATACCTAATGAACTATTTATTGCTCTGATATTCTGGTGTAGCAGGAAAGCTCCAATGGGGCAAATTTGCCCAAAAATAAGATTCGGAGGTATGCCTTGGACTTCTTAAATTGGAAGGATCCCAGAAATGCTGGGATGATGCTTTTAGCTCTGGATAGCAATAGCGAGTTTAAGAGCAGAGGCTGAAGACTCAAATGGATAAAATGTTGATCTGTTGTGGAAAGTAGTCCAAGGTCATCTTTTGCAGTCACTGACAGGTAAGCTGACCTTATACCAGTGTTTGCAGTGTAGCTAAATCTGAGAATGATTTTTCTTATTTCTTAAAGCCATGAAGTTTTGGGATCACAGGGAGCTGTAGGCTTTTCTGTTTCCATTTCACAGGGTTCTGTAGAGAAGCTTGAAAATGTCATCTTTTAAAGGAGAAAATCCACAAGACAAAAAGACTTCAAATATGTTGTAAAAACAAAACAAAACAAAACAAAACAAAAACCTCCCAACAAAACAAAACAAAACAACCAAAAAAACAACACAGAAACCCTCATGATACTTCCAGCTAAATTCCTGATGTTGTGTGTAAGCTGAGCTGTGATACTGTGGAAGAGATCACATCTGCAATCATTGGAAGGAAGGAATATTTTCAGGAAGGAATATTTTACCAGGTACAATGAGCAGGAGCTGTTGAATTGGTTTCCTATGCAGTATAAAGCCTTGTCCCAGGCTGCCCAGGGCAGTGGTGGAGACCCCATCCCAGGAGGCGTTTGAAAGTTGTGGAGATGTGGTGCTGAGGGACATGGTTCAGCGGTGAGCTTAACAGTGCTGGGTTAACAGTTGAACTTGATGATATTGAAGGTCTCTTCCAACCAGAATGTTTCTATGAACATTGTGACACCTCAGAGGGATTTTCACGTTTCTGTTTTAAAGGTGAAGGACACTAGCAGTGTCTTTGGTTTCTACATTTCTTCTCTATGTAGTCCATGGTATCAGGACTTCTTGTATCAGAACTTTGACATTCATGGCACATGTTGAGGAGTGAGTGTTTACCGAGTAGGACGCAAAAGTCAAAGTGGTCTTTTTGGGAGTCTAACTCAATGAAACATCTGTCCTGCAACTGCCTTCAAGAAGGAAATTTGGCAGGGAAGCATGAAAATTGCAGTTGCAGGGTGTGGATCCCATGGCCAGGTTCTCCTCTCTAACCTAACCCTTCCTTGTGCACTGGGAGAGGTCTTTGGAGACCAAGGCATAGTGCAGGTTTCACCTGCAAGTGATGATGTCTCCCTTTCAGGCCTTCTGCTGGAGCTGTGGAGCAGGGATGTAAAGGGGGAAGGGTGCTCATTAATTATCAACCACATGCTTCAGATTTTAAACAGCAGAGTCCAAAGCCCAAGAGGCTGATGATGTTAGGAAGTGCTGAGCTATCTCTCCAGTGGGATGGTGTGGCCTTCTGATGAGAGTCATTATAGCTCAGCGTCAGCTGCATTTATGGTGTCTGAAAAGATTATCTCCAGATAATCTTACGGGTATTTAGCCAGCCATATGCTTTATTTCAATGATGATATGTATTTCTTTGTGTGTTTTAACATTGTTTATGTTAATTAAGGCTTCAGACTGGATGCTGCATATGGGCTGTTGCTTTTTTTTTTTTTGTCTGGGGCTAATTTGCAGATCGTAAGTAACCTTGTCCCCTGCAAAATGCTCCAATTCAGTTAGCTGTGATTACAAATTCACAGCTGGGAAAAGGTCTTGCTTTCAACCTCTTTTACCTTTCTCTTCCTGTCCTTCCCTCCCCCCACACAGAAAGAAAAGTACCTGGACAAAATCTCAAATATCCCTCATTTCCCATAGGTCATGAATCTTCTCATAAATCACCATTGCCTTAATTCTGCTTGTGCCAGTGCTGAAGTAAATCAGCTGAACACACCTGGAATTAGGGGCCTCTTAAAGAAAAATAAAATTAATATTCCTGCTCTAATTTTATTTTCCTTGCACCAAGCAACTGGATCAATATTAGGCTCTTTTTTTTTTTCTTTTTTTTCATTTTCATTGTTTTTTATAAAGATCTAATTTAATAATAGTTGCTAATCTGATTATTGATTCTTTCCTGCCAGCAGAAAATTGGTTTGTTCAATGCCAGGTCTGTGCTGTCAGGGGAAAGGTGAGAAAAAGGGCATCAGTGCCAAACTAAGCTCACGAGCCATCTCAGCAAGTTGAGAATAAAGGTTCACAGTGGCTCCAGAGGGATTTTTTGTCATTCTGGGAAGAAAACAGGGAACACAACCAAAGGATTTGTCTATTGACTAGGAGACAATGGAGCTCAGTAGTTTCAGGGGCAACTGCTTACTCCAAAGACCAGGGCTTTATTAGTGCCCTCTTACAAGACTGTATCCACTCGCATCCCTTTGAGTGCCTCGGTTTCCTTATCAGACAATCACATGATGGTTTGGCTTGGAAGGGACCTTGTAGGGTCATCTAGTTCCAACCCCCCTGCACTGAACAGGAACATCTGCAACTAGAGCAGGTTGCTCAGAGCCCCAACCAACCTGACCTGGAATGGTTCCAGAGAAAGGGGGATCGATCACCTCTCTAGGCAACCTGGGCCAGGGTCTCACCACCCTCAGTATAAAGAAAAATTCTTCCTTATATCTTGTCTGAATCTCCCCTTTTTAAATTTAATTTAAACCCACACCCCACCCCACCCCCCCCTGCTAAAAAGTCTGTCCCCATCTTTGTTATAGCTCCACTTTAAGTATTGAAAGTTCACAAGAAGGTCTCCCCAGAACCTTCTCTTCTCCAGGCTCCAACTCTCTCAGCCCTTCCTCACAGCAGAGGGGTTACAGTTCTCTGATCATGTTTGTGTCCCTCCTCTGGACCCACTTCAGCAGGTCCATGACTTTCTTGTAATGAGGATGCCAGAGCTGGATGTAGTCCTCCAGGTTAGGTCTCACCAGAGCAGAGTAGAGGGGGACAATATCCTTCCTTGACCTGATGGCCATACTGTTTTTGATAGAGCCCAGGATACAGCTGTCTTTCTGGGCTGTGAGCTAGAAGAGGCTGATGATGCTTGATATCTTTGAAATGAGTGTAGGAAAGGTGATGGACAATCAGTTACTGTGTTGGAGCTTCAGTTTTCAAACTGAGTTACATGGATGTCACCAAGCTGGTGCTACATTTCAATTGCAGAGATGCAAAAGCACGTGGATTTTCTAGGAGGATTGATTTTAATCCAGTAACCTAGACTGACTTGCTGGGTGTGTGAGATGTCTTGCAGTATTTCCAGTAGCATAACTGAGAGCTCAGCCTGGCTTTCAACCAGTGGATTGATCACTGAAAGGCCGAATCATCTCTTGGATGATAGGACAACCTTTGTGAAACAGTTTTGAACTTTTACGCAGTTCTTAGGATAGTCTAGACTAACCAAAGCATGATTATTGCTTTGGTACTGACAGTGTCCAAAACTTCCCAAGCTGCTAGAGTGTTAAAGATTGATTTTAGCCCATATTTAGCTTTATGATTAATTTTTTTCCTATCCAGCATGAGCTTTTTTGTGACTCTTTTAGCAGCCATTCAAAGATTTAGATTTTTTTTTTAAATCAGCCTCTTATTTTCAAAAGGTGCAAACCTTTTCATGTCTCTCATGGAACCATCCACATTTTAATCCAACCCTGAGGTCCTGCAGAAATGGTGTCTCTGACACGCTGCAGCAAAATGATTGTACATTTTTTTTGTCCAGAGCTATTGTGCAGAGCCGAAGTGTTTGAAAGGCGCTCTGGGGCAGCCTTTGGCTGGAAATGAAAATTGCTTTTGGGAATCCCACAAAAAGGATTAACTTTGACTTCATCTCTGGTTCATTCTCCAAATTAATAATCAATCTGCCAGCTGGACCCGTGCCAGGCACTTGCATGACCTGCCTGGTTAGTGAGGGGGGAATAGCCCATGTGAAGCAAGAAGTATCAGAGAACCACAGAATCATTGAGGTTGGAAGAAACCTCTGGAGATCATTTGTACTAATTAAGTCTCAAATATATCCCCCATTTTTAAAACCTCTTTCTGATCCGTGCTTCTTCCCACAGCGAAGTCTCTCCATTTGTGCAAATTCCTATTCAGAAAGCATTTCTGTTTTGGAAAGTCCTTAAGCATGTGCTTAGCTCCTGTTTAAATCTACAAGACAGTGCTTAATTGCTTTTTCCCATCAAGTGCTCAAATAATGTTCATAGTCATGTCGTAACATATGGCGCAACATTTTCTCGTGGAACATCATTGGAATTACACTGGAGATACGTCTGACCATAGAGACAGAACCAACTTGTCAGGCTTTCTGCTAACCCTTCCAGTACAATGTTTTTTACGCCAGTCTGGTTTGGGGATTACTACAATTCCTCTTTGACTGGCTTGTAATCGGTCTGACTACACTGTTCTCTAATATTCTGCCCACGTTTTCCCTTTAGTAGAGTTCCTCTTTCTTCCCTCCCCTCTTGAGACCACCTGAGAAATAATTCTGCTTCCTTATTGGTGTACCTGGATTCAGTATTTGTGAATAACTCAAATTCTGCTCTTTTTCTTTGCCACCAAGCTGTGAGCATGTGTCTTCTGTTACAAACCCAGCATATTTTTCTGCAGAATCATAGGTTTTGCTGAGAGCGTGAAGGCTCAGTACTGATCTGCTGGTGAAACCTGTACACAGAGGCATGTCACAAAACCACACACATAAAGCTCTGTTTAAAGACCTGTTCATTAAAACCCCATTTTCTCCTGCGGCTTTTAATCAGGTCCACGATGAAAGTATTTTGCATACAAATACACAATATTCTCTTTTTGTGTTACCCTTTGTTGTTGGGGTGTTTTTTTGGTAATTTGAACAGATACCAGTAAAACAACTTTTATATCACAAAATTTAATTATCAAATTATTTAGGATTTGAAGTCTGTCCTGAACTATGAGGCTTTTGGTAATACGTGCTGGCTGAACCTTTGTCTGGGCAGAGCACTAGCTGCATTCAAAAGACCAAAACTCCCTCAGATGTCCCTCAGAGATCCTACTAGATCTCTTTTGGTGGTATTGAATATGTCATCTGCATCAGATGTTGCTGGACAGGCTCAACCATTCAGCAGCCGTGAATGGGACCACCCAAAATCACAAGACTGACATTCACAAGATTTTGTAATTCTGCCACTCTTCTCCGCTCTGGTGAGACCTCACCTGGAGCACTACATCCAGCTCTGGAGTCCACAGCACAGGGAAGTCATGGACCTGTTGGAGCAGGGCCAGAGGAGGGACATAAAATTGATCTGAGGGCTGGAACCCCTCTGCTGTGAGGCCAGGCTGAGAGAGTTGGGGTTGTTCGGCCTGGAGAAGAGAAGCTTCTGGGGAGACCCTCTTGTGGCCTTTCAGTACTTAAAGGGGGTCTGCAAAGAAGATGGGAACAGACTTTTTAGCAGGTCCTGTTGCGACAGGACAAGGAGTAATGATTTGAAATTAAGAGGGGAGATTTAGATTTAATGACCTTTAAAGGTCTTTTCCCATCCAAATCATTAAATGATTCTTTGATTCTATGATTTCATATCAATAGAGGAATTCATCTGGAACCCTTCCAGCTGCAACTGAATCATACAATTTTAGGAGTTTCTCAGCAACCACATGAACTAGAAATTAATTTTAAAATAAAGAAACACAGGCAGAATCCAGAAGCTAGGCTTGAATGAAGGTACATAATAACATGTCTACACTGGGAATAAGGTAATGCTGGCACCTCACCTGAGTGCCATGAGTGAGGTGATGATCAAACCTTTAAGTGATGTATCAGGTAGCCCTTGTGATGGTGAAGTTCTCAAGAAACTTTTCAGTCAGCTCTCTCAATCAGTCATAGATTCATATAATGGTTTGGGATAGAAGGAACTTCTGAAGGTCATCTAGTCCAATGCCCCTGCAGTGAGCAGGGACATCTGCAACTAGAGCAGGTTGCTCAGGGCCCTGTCCAACTTGACCTGGAATGTTTCCAGGGATGGGGCACCCACGACCTCTCTGGGCAACCTGAGGCAGGGTCTCAGCACTCTCAGTGCAAAAAATATCTTCCTTCTCTATAGCTGAAATCTCCCTGTTTTAATTTAAAATCATCACCCCTTGTTCTGTTGCAACAGGCCCTATTAAGTAATCTGTCCCCATCTT
Organism: Megaceryle maxima; assembly: GCA_024605025.1. Taxonomy (NCBI): domain Eukaryota; kingdom Metazoa; phylum Chordata; class Aves; order Coraciiformes; family Cerylidae; genus Megaceryle; species Megaceryle maxima. The sequence continues at coordinate 68,130 of JANHGN010012868.1, read as the reverse complement.
TCTTATACACCCCCTTTAAGTATTGAAAGGTGGCAAGAAGGTCTTCCCAGATGATCTTCTATTCTCCAGGCTGAAGAACCTCAACTCTCTCAGCCATTCCTCACAGCATAGGGGTTCCAGTCCTCTGACCATTTTTGTGCCCTCCTTTGGATCCACTTCAACAGGTCCATGTCTGTCTTGTACTGAGGACGTCAGAGCTGGATGTAGTGCTCCAGGTGAGGTCTCTTCAGAACAAAGAGGCAGAATCACCTCACTCAACCTGCAGGCTTAGCTTGTCTCTTGCCACGTGGTAGCACAGGGACAGTGAAAAGAGGCTGGTGACTCTTCCAGCATGTCCTCCTACCCACAGACACATGACACATTCCCCCAGCACGGCTCTAAGTCACATCCCAAACGAGAGCAGAAGTATCACAAGGATTGCAGGGTAAAGAGAACAGGTAATTTAGCAGATTTGCAAAGAAGAAGGGAAGGAGAAGAGATGAGTTATTCTTCTGAGGACCTTAAAACCAGAGGACTGGACATGCCCTTTGGAGCACCCAGCATTTGAGTATTCTAAGTCATTTAATAACTAGTAATAATCAATTAATAATCACTGGTAGTAATGAGGGCCAGATTTTCATCTTCTATTAAATGCCATAGTCAGGCTTATTCAGGTGATTTACACCAAGTTTCTGACTCAGCATGTCCCACAGCACCGGTCCTTTCTGTGATTTATTGCAGCTTTTAAAGTAAAAACTGGATGGCTTTGATCCAATTGATTTCTTTGAATCCAACAGGATAAATAAGCGGGCATCAAACCAGATCTCGTAAGAGCAAAGGGCAGGTTTTGGGTTTTTTTCATTACTATTTTTTTGCCTAGATACCGTTACGTGCTCTTTCTGTATGTGTGTCTAGAAATGGATATTAGACTGTGCCAAGTGTGGCTTTGGCCCTGGGTAGACTTTATTCTGATATTTCATTCACTGCTAGACTATCAGCTTTCCTGCCATGAGAGTGTGAGATCAGGTGCAGCATCTATGGAGTGCTACTTGTTTTCTGATACCTACCCTGGGGTTTCCTGTTCTGGGAGACTTTCTGATTCCTTTTGTTTTTTGTTTTCATTTGGTTTGGTTTTTTTACTTATGAGGTTAGTCCTGTTGATGCCTAGCTCAGATCTGTCCTAGTCTACTCTGAAAGCTCGTGAATGACATGGGCCTGTCAGAGTGGGTCCAGAGGATGGCCATGAATATGGTCCAAGGGCTGGAACCCCTCTGCTGTGAGGACAGGCTGAGAGAGTTGGGATTGTTCAGCCTGGAGAAGAGAAGGCTCTGGGGCAGCCTTTCGGTATCTGAAGGGGACCTACAAGAAAGCTGGGGAGGGACTTTTTACAAGGGGTTATAGCTTAAAACTGGAAGAGAGTAGATCTCGATTAGATACTAGGAAGAAGTTCTTCACTGTGAGGGTGGTGAGACACTGGAACAGGTTGCCCAGAGAAGCTGTGGATGTTCCATCCCTGGATGTGTTCAAGGCCAGGTTGGGTGGATCTTTGAGCAGCCTGGTCTAGTGGGAGGTGTCCCCGCCCATGGCAGGGGAGTTGGAACTAAATGATCTTTAGGGTCCCTTCCAACCCAAACTGTTCTATGATTCTGTGAAATGAATGAAGTTGGGCTTTGGGATTGAGAGTGATGTTAAGGCAATTGCATTCACAGAGTTCAGACTGGGGGTCTAGGTGTGTGTCAGTGTAAACATACTTGATGCTTTAAGTATGTCTACTTGTTGTGAAAACCTGCTTAAACATAAAAGGTTAAGATAATTAGGAGCCCTTTTAGGAGCACTTTTCTAGATATCTGCAAACGTATAAATGTAAAAGATAACTACAGCACTAAAAAAAACCATCTAAACAGGAAAAAACAAAACCAAAACCAAGCAAAGACAAATAAAGCAACATCTGCAAAAAAGCAACAACAGTCTGTTTTAGAGGGAAACTAAAAGCTGTTGTAGAGATATGGACAAAGGATAAATTGATAGCAAGCAATACTAATTAAAAGCCTGAAGAAGATAAGATAAAAAAAAAATAAACCCCAACGTGTAAGAATTTTATTGTTCAGGATGGTTAAAGTGACTAAAAAGGAAAATCTAGAGCATACTAAAACCAAAATAAACCTTAATGGTATTGGATTGTTTCTAGCTACAAATGACAGATTTATTTATAATAATGCAGAAATTTCAACAGCCGCCTGTATTTTGTAATTGGAAGAGAGCCTGGTTACTTAATCCACATCCCAGGCTAATGAAAGACTTTTCATTACACCAGAAGCTAGAAAACATGCTATACATCATCTAATAAAGTAAGATATTTTTAAAAGAGTCAAGACTGGGTAATTTTGCATGCAAGTGTTGTCAAAGAGCAGGATAAGGCTAATTGGGGATCATCGCTCTCTAGTAAAAGAAAGGTGGAAGTGCTCCCAAATTCTGGGGAGTGGAACATGTGTCTGTACACACAACAGCCTCGCTCCAGAGCCGCCCGCCTCGCATCTGTCTTAGGCACAATAACACACCATCTGATACAGGATCCAAAAAGTGAGGGGATTGTGGGTAATATTATGATTATAATTGAATAATGGCATACTCATTAAAACAGAGAAATTAATAGCAATCAACTTCTGGAAAATAGATCTTGTCAAGCTAAATTAATACTTTCTATGAGAATACACAACTGGTTGGTAGAGTCTGAGTGTTTGTCATTGTTTGTACACATCACAAATAAGGCATTTGTCTTGGTGACAGTGAATACACAGAATGACAAGCTAACGCAGCTCTTGGAAATATAGGCAGCACATATGGGGGAGAATAAAAAATTTGTATTCCCTCCCTCTTGATATTGGCCTTGAGTCTCTCAATCCCTTCCAAGAAGTGTGTTGGTGAATTGCAGAAAGTGCATGGAAGAGACCAGAGAACAATGCCTGGACCTGAGAGTCTCAAGGAGATGACATGATTTAGCTCAGTGAAGAGCATGTGAAGAGCTGACTGTCTAGGGAAGACAGATTTATGTCCCATTGGCTGGATGGACAAGCAGTAGAGTGCACGTATTTCAGAAGCCCTTGATAGGTGCCAGAAGAAACTGTTCTGTGTGTTGCTGACAACTTCTGGAGTAAAATTAGTTCAGACTGATTTGTTGTTTGGTTTGGTTTTTTTTGTTTGTTTTTTTTTTTTTTTATTACTATGACAAGTGCTTTAGTCCAAACCAGAGATCACAGATCACAGAATGGTAGGGTTGGAAGGGACCTCTGGATATCATCTCGTGCACACCCCTGCTTAAAGCAGGGTCACCCAGAGCAGTTTGCACAGGATTGTGTCAAGGCAGGTTTTGAAAGTCTCCAGAGAAGACATTCCACAGGAAACACTCAGTGTCCCATGTTAAGCTGGCTCTGAGGAGGTAATTACAACAGAAGCAACAGTGATGCTCTGTTGGTACCCAGCCTGTTGTCTCCACTTTCTTGCACAATGGTTAGGGAGGTGGAGGGAGATCTTGTGTGTGGAATGGGTATGTGCATGGAATCAAGACCGGTAAAAATCTTCTCTGAAACTCAAGGCAGGTCTGCTGTAGTCAGCAGCATGGAGAAGTTCAGACCATCTGTGATACACCTAAGGCTGCTGAGCAGCTTGGCTCCATCTGGAGCTGCCCCGAGCTTGCTGCTGGCATTCTTGTCTAGGTTCCCTTCTCTGAGGATGATCAGATGTTGAGAGGTAGCATGTTACACCCATGTTCCTCCAGTGAAGACATACGGTCCTTTTGCTCTGCCTCCACATCCTGTCCTAGGCTCCACTGAAACCCAGGTTATCCAGATGGATTCTGACCTTCTCATCCATGGCATTTCTGCATTTACTCTCCTCTCTTGCTCCTTGTACGTGACCGCATTTCAGGAGAGGGGTTTGGACAAGACACAGAAGCAACAGGTGGAAAATGACTACTTTTTGGCTGATGACTGAGCCCCAGCACACAAGGCAGAGCATAACATTCCCTTTTCCCTGGTTTAGCCTTTAGTGCTCACATAGTGATGGGGCTGCCATAGCTTTTCCTGATGAAACCTTCCCACCTGTGGGATGAAGGCCAGCCTCACATAAGGAGTTTTCCCCATCCGTGACCCCTTCCTTACTCTGCTGCTCTTCCCCAGCCTGAAAGAATGCCACGGGAAAGTAGGGACTGTCCCTTCCATCTCTTGAGGTCCCTCTGGCCATGAGGCCGGGACATCCCTGCCATGCCCTGAGGGTAAGGGGGAGATCTGAGGGGGGTCTTGTCATGGCCTATGGAGACTCTGGCCCCACAAAGCACAGGAGGAGGGAACAAAGGGAGAGGGGAGGGACAGCTTCGGGTGGGTGGGGTGGAGTAGGCACCTGTGGAGTAATTGAGGGGGTTTGTGGGGGAGTTTGTGGGGTTGAGGGGGAGGGATGGAGTGACATACTGGGGTAATTGGTGTGGGGGAGGAGCATACTCCCTTGTGGGGATCATGTGGCTGGGAGACGTCTATATAGAGGAGAGGCAAGATGGAGCGAACACATCTTTATTGGGTGTGGGGCACGGGTGCAGGGGGCTTATGGGGTGAGGATGGGGTTATGGGGTGAGTGAGGTGTATATCAGGTCTGTGGGACAGGTCTATAGGGTTATGTATCCATAAGTGTGGGACAGGGCTATAGGGATAGGGAGGTGTATTTGGGTTGTGTAGGACAGGGCTATAGGATTATTTATCCATATATGGAGTGTGTGTCAGGGTCTATAGGGTTATGCATCCACATAGTGAGTGTGTGGGACAAGACCATAGGACAAGACCATATAGGATATGTCAGACAGGACTATAGGGTTATGTGTCTGTATATGGTATATATTGGGCTTGGGGATAGGGCTATAGGGTTACACATCCATACATAGGATATGTGGGCCAAAGCTATAGAATTATACATCCTTATATGAGGTGTATGTCACAGGGCTATAGAGTTATGCATCCACATAGTGGGGGTGTGGCACAGGGTGTGTGCATACATGGGATACGTGGGTATTAGAGAGGTGTATATGGGGTATGTATGACAGGGCTATAGGGTTAGGTGTCTTTATATGGGATAGGTGGGGCAGGGCCATAGGGTTATGTAGGTATCTTTATATGGGGTATGTGGGACAGGGATAGAGGGTTATGATTCCATATATGGGATATATGGGACAAAGCTATAGAATCATGCATCCGTATGTGGGGTGTATGTCACAGGGCTATAGGGTTATGCATCCACGTATCAGGTGTGTGGGACAAGATGTGTATACATGGGATACGTGGGAGGGAGTGTATAGAGGGAGGTATAGAGGGAGGTATAGTGGGAGTGAGACAGGACATCCCCGGGGTCGGCGGGGGACATTAACATGGGGTGAGGGATGCGAGGCCGGGCCAGGACCAGGAGCAGCACTAGGAGGTGCAGGTTGGGGGGTGGGCGGCGGTGGGCTGGGGACGGGAGGCGGCGGGGGGCGCGGTCGGGTGTGTGTGTCCCCCACCACCTCCCGCCCCCCGCGGCGCGGTGCCCGCTCCCCGCCCGCCCTGACGGCCGCTCTCCCTCTCTCCCCGCTCCGCCGCCCCGTCCCCCCCCTCCCTCCCTCCAGCAGAGCCTCCGCCTCCGCCTCTCCACCCGGCGCCTGGTCCTGGCGCGGCTGCCGAACGGTCCCGCTCGACGCCTCCCGGACTAAGTGCCTCTGTGACCGGCTCTCCGCCTTCGCCATCTTAGCCCAGCTCAGTCCCGACATGGTGAGTCCCGCCGGCGGGGCCGCGGAGGGAGGAGCAGAGGGGAGAGAGAGGGGAGTGGTGGTGCTGGGGGTGTGGGAGGGGGGGGGGGGGCGGCCGACACACGACGATGGGGGGCAGGGGGGGAATAAAGAAGGAGGAGAGAGGGGGACCCGCCGGGAATGGAACGGAGCATCCTCGGCGTGAGGCTTTCGGGTACCGCGTACCTGCGCGGAGAGGCGGCGGGGACAGAGCCCGAGCCCTGCTGCAGTCCGCTGTCGCCGGGACCGTAGCGACACAGCGTGAGGCTTTCGCATCACCCTCCCCCTTCCCCGCAGCCCTTTCCTCTCCCCTTCCCTCCGACCCTGACCGCTGCTTTCGGATAGGAACCCACACAGACACTGGGGCTGCTGCTGCTTCTTCCCCCCCTTCCTCCCATCCCTCCATCCCTGCGCTGTGCATTTGAATACGGATGTCGCTAAAACGTGGTGGGGAGACCAGCCCCCGCCGGGCGTGTTCACTCCCCGCGGGTTCCCCACGCACGAAATCTTCGCACGTGTCTTATTTCTGGGGAGGAATCGCCCCGCGCCGCTTCCTTCCCCATCCGCGCTCTGCAACTCGCTTGCCTTCCCCCCTCCCTGCCTCGGGGTCCTTCTCACTATCCCACGCTTTTCTGGGGGGGAGGGGGTAAGGAGGGGTCCCCCCCACTCCAGAACAGGGGCCTGTGGAGGGGAGGAGTTGTCAAGTTTTGGCCGCTGCCGGTGACATGAAGCCGGTGGAGCGTCTTGGTCGGAGCCTCCGGAAAAAAAGTGCGAGATTCCTAGAAATTATCGTCGGGCGGCTGCACCCTGAGTCTGGGAGCGGGGCAGGTGCCAGGGCACCAAAGGCAACACCAGGCTGGTCAAAAAGGGCTTTGCAGACTCCTCTCTTTCACCTTGTGCCTTTTAATTTTATTTATTTATTTATTTAAGTAGTTCATCCCTTTTTGGACAGTTCCCAGGTTCATAGAGCAAAGCCCCTCCACCTAGTTCTTTTCCATCTGCCTGGGCACTGGGAGTTGCTGGGCCCTTGCAATTATTTACTAATTACGCCTTGCTTGTTAAATGCTGGCTTAATTCAGCAAAAGGGGAGGGGAAAGGAAGAAAGGAAGGGTGATGGTGGTAAAGGGAGGGGGGGATCACATTTTCCAAGATGAAGGTTTGGTTTATTATTAGAAACACTAATGTATTTGGTCCACTAGTTACCATGGAAACAACATCTGCACTGAAGTGGTTTTAAAGACACAGCATTGGTTGTGTTTGCCCGGGCCCCATGCAGGCCCAGCCACTACAGCATTGTGAAATTGGCTCTGGGGTGTTGGGTAGAGCCACTCTCGGGGTCCTCTTGAGAAAGTCACTGAGTTTCTGGTCTCAGTAGAGATATGCTGGTTGAAGGGTGCTTGAAGGTAGAAGTAGGACTGGGTCCCTTCTTGGAAGGGGCCTGGAAGGAGGTGGTTGTACTGATGCTGGCATCCTTGTACCCATCTTCTTCCACTGACTGTTGTTTCCTTGTCTTCCACCAAGCAGACTGGGGTCTGCATGAAACCAATCAGGCAGGGAGGTAGCTTGCTGGGCTAGTGCACTCCAGGAATGGTACCAAGCCTTCTTGAGGCGGTCAGGTTGAGCTCAGGTGAGCCAGCTGGGACCCATCTGCTGCTCTGTACCTCTTCTGTGAGCTTGTTGGGCTGTGTCTTCAGAGGCTTCACCTGTGAAGGCTTCACCGTTCAGCCTAAGCTATAGCAGCTTAAGCTCCAGATCTTGTGATGATGACTGTGGTGACTGATGGGTGAGCCTTGTCCCCATGCAGGAAGGACTCCATGTTGTCAATGCCAGAAACCCAGTCCTGACAAAGTTTAGAGATGTTGCATGGTTGGAAAAAATAAATTGTGATTTCTGCTGCAGGAGTGCTTCTAAGGTAAAGCCCAAATTGCAGCCAGCCCAGGTGTGCAGCTGAGCTGTTGGTGAAGGTCCTCTGCTGATCTTTCTTCTGGAAGTGGGCAGAGGACCAGGTAGTGTGGGAAGAGAGAAAGGAATCTCTAAAGTTTCTCTAATGAAAATTCCATGTTCACACAGTGCTTGGTATGCTTGGTATTAGTTAACTAAGCAGCGAGGAAAAAAATGGTTAATTTGACATGGCCAGATACTGCTGCTCCCTCAGCTCGAGGTGTTCAGAGTGTTATCTGGATAACACAGGGTTGGTGTAAGCCCTTTATCATCTGTGCAAGTATTTTTTGCATCTGAGAGCAGGTTTGGCTGCAGGAGGATGCAGCTTCCTTCCCCCAGGCGTGTTTTATTATATCCGCAACTAACCTCTCAGCTGGTCCTTCAGGGGTTAGGCCTAAAATTGCTTTCTTCATCCTCTTTCCAACTCCACTGGCTGCTGGTTGGGTTACATTTTCACAACTCATTTTTTCCCAGCCTGGAGTCAATTCACGAGATCAGGCTGAGTCCTTTGTCCATGCTGGGAGGAGAGCTGGGGCCTGGCTACCTCCCGAATTCCTTGTCTAAGCAAAGCCCAGGGTTTGTTGGTGCTGTGGAGTGTGGTTCATCCAGGTCCTCATGGGACCACCCTTGGTTTCCTGGGCAAGTATCATTCTGAGCAAGCCCTTGCTGCCTCCCTTCCCCAGAGGTGGCATCTTGTCATCATTGGTGTCTGCGGTGGTGACATTTATAGTGCAGTTTTTCATGTGCCTTTGGAGCTCTCAGGACAAGAAGCTCCATCCGCCTGTGTCATTAATATTATTTATTGCTATAAATCTCCTTTCTGGAGTCTTTGGCCTTGGCAGTTTGAAATATTTGTAACCCTGGTATGGGCACAGCTTCTTTGCAGTGAAAAAGGACCAGGAAAGGCTCGTGGGGGATGATTGTTGCTGCCCGGGCAGGCAATTCGGACTTGCCAAGGATAGAGTTTCCCCAGTCTGGGCCCTAAGAGTGGCTCATAGGATGGGGAAAAGTAGCAGTTTTCCTTGATTTCAATGAAGCTGGAGGCTGAAAATGCTGTGTTTTGAATTGGTTTTGGAGATGTGCATCCCTAAATCATGATGGAGCGGTTCAGATCCGGATCAAAAGCTGAAATTCAAATGACACTTTTTCTTTGTGTCCAATTTCCTATGGACCATGCTATTTGGACTAGACAGAGGCAGCCTGCTTCACGGGCTCGGCGCAATTGCTGTTTAACCATCATAAAAGATTCAAACCTCCTAAATTAAGAAGCATGGACAAGCTTTTTGGGGCTGTCTTTTCGTTTTGGTTTTACACTGTGCCTAGCTTGGGAGGGCGATGGTATTGACATGTTCTGATGCTACACTTGCTAAGAGAATAAGGGCAAAAGGAAACTGCAGGGCCACACATCTGAACTACACCTTTGGAAACCATGGCCAGGCTGATTAAGAGTCTTGGGCTGTTGTTTCTTTCAATATTTGTTGGCAGTCTTGGCAATTTTTTGTAGGTAAGAAGGAAGGAGAGGGGGGACTGTGAGGATGAGCAGGAGACCCTTTCACTCTTTGGGTGTCTTGTTTGAGTTTGGCTCATGGTGTCTTTTCTGCCTAACAGCTCATGATGCACCTTTGTAAAGTCAATCAAGCTTTAAAGCTTGGTTCTTACAGCACTTAGGACTGTTGTAAGACTGTACAAATATATCTCTGCTCGCTCTCCCCTTCGTCTGCAGAGACAACGCATCTGAGCTCTGTTCTTGTTTCTAGTCTTAGCAAAGGTTGAAAGGCGCTGGTGGCAAGAACATGTATGGATGCTGAGTTTGTTATGTCCACGATGAAGTTTTGGAAGATCTCATCTCCATGGTGGTGTTTACTGACAGGCAAACCATTATCTGGAAGGGCTGTGCAGCACCTGTATGTTTTTGTTGGGCGTACTGTAGTACACCAAACCCCAGAGCTGACTTGGAAGCACGCTGGCAAGGCAGTGAGCGTACAGAGTGAGTGGCCCTGACCCTGTGATATGGTGCAAGAGGCTTTGTTCATGGTTGGAATGAGATGGTCTTTAAGGTCTCTTCCAATGCAAACCATTGTATGATTCTATTCTATGGTTCTATGTCTCTGTGTTCCATGATTCCCTGATTCTATGGTTGTTATCTCTGGTTTGCATGAATACAAGACACCTTTAGTGGTGTGCCTCCTCCTACCCAAAGGGACAAGGGTTTCTGAACTCCTCTCTCAACTCACAACACTTTTTTTTTTTTTTTTTTTTTCCTGAAAACATCCCAATATTGTGTGTGCATGAGAGAAGAAATCCTTTTTACCCTGGGAAGATAACAAAAGCATGGAGAGTAGACCTTCAGTGCACATCTTGGATGTGCAGGCTGTGGGAAGGGAATCAACATGAAGGTCTGGTGTGATCTTGCAGTGTCTTGAAGATCTTCTGTCTGAAAAGGTTGCCCTGTGCTATGGGAGGTCTGTGTTCTTCCTGAGGAGTGTTCAGACACAAGGTGGGGTTTTTTAAGGTCTCAAAATTCTGTAGGGCTTCACTTGCACAGGGGGTGGATCCAAGTTTTCCAGCAGCACACTTTCCCTGGAAAAATGTTGATGTTAATGAATTAAAATATTTTGTAAGGGTGTAGAAATTCTGACATTTTGATAGAAAATGATAGCAGTGTTTCACTTAGTTAAGACTGGAGCACTTTATCTGGAGATGAATGCTTTAACATTTTTATTCTACCATTGTTTAGCATGTGAGATTTGGAGTCTGGCTAAGAAGAAAACCTTTTGCATACCTTGAGAACAACCACTTCTCATGTGTACAAGAGTTTTCACATTTAATTAATAATGACGCTGCCTCTCCTGCCACATTAACTATTTAATTCAAAAGCTGGATGTTTCTGCTGAAGGGAAGTTCTCAGTTTTGCACAGATCAAAATCTTAAGGCATCAAATTCCTGCATGTTTGTACAGGGGGGTCTAGGAAAGAGTTTTTTAGACTGGTGTATCTGGGTTTTTTGGCTAGGCTACAGCCAGAACTGTTCCTGTGCGTGTAAGTGAAATTGTGACCTTGGGCTGTTTCTGTTTCTGCTTCTGTTTCTCCAGCTGCATCACCCTTGCAGGTGACATCCCAGGCTGTGCGCGTCCCTACTTGCACAGTGCCCTGAGCCTGAAGGGTGCTACAGAAAGCACCAAGTGCTGTCAATTCCCCTGACAGAGCATTAGGAGCCTCCGCTTGCTCAGTTAGCAAGAGCTGTGCCAGGGTGAACATTGCTGAGCTGAGAATATTTGGGCTTTTGAGGTCCAAATCCTCTGCAAGCCTCCCGCGCTTGTGCCGTTGGCACCTCTTCCTGAAATCAGCCTGTCCTCTCTGGGATGCTGCTGCATGTTGTGTGTCTCTCAGGAGCTGATTGTGCCTCTTGCTGCGGAGCCCTTGAACTGGAACGTTTCCTGACATTTCCTGGGGATTTGTGCAGTTGCCGCTGGACTCTCCTGGGATATGGAGAGACCAGAGTGGGAGTGACAAAGGGACATGCAGCCGGACTCCTGCTCGTCTCAGGAGAGCTTTGTGCTGAGACTGGGGAAGATTATGGTGTAAGTGTTGCTGGGGATTTCTGGAGTTCACCCATCTCATGCTCCACAGCAGGAACAGCTGCTGTGTTTTCTCAGGGGTGCCTTTCCCTGAGGTCTGTGGCCACCCTTAGGAGCAGGATTCTGCAAATCACAGGCTTGTCTTTTGTTTGCTCTTCAGGGATGCTCTTTTCACTAAACCTGGTATAGCCCCCCTGAGTGTCGCAGATGTTGATAGCATGGTGAAGATAAGGTATGAACCAGCTGGGCAGACAGTTTTCCCCTCCCACTCTCTCTCATAATACGATTAGGAAGTCGAGAGGATGCGTGATGCCCTTAGATGGCCAAATGGGCCAACTCAGTCTAGCTCCTCTTACAAGAATTGCCTTATTTTTCAAATGTGGCTTCTTATCAGAGGGGGGTGAATTGTGATCCTACATCATTGCTTTGCTGGAAATCACCTGCCTTTAAATGTTTGCTTTGTCATCACTGACCTGAAGTCTGTCAGTTTGCATTACAGAGTGAATTTGGGGTAAATCTCACTTGAGTTTGGAGAGGACCCAGAGCCAATGTACGGATGATTTATGTTGGATTTTTAGAGGAAGGGGATTACTGAAAGAGCTTGTGCAGTGATTCAGGTGCCAGGGAGCAGAGGAATCCTGGGTTTGTTGTATGGTGGGAGACAAAACCAGAGATTGCCATTGCTATGTGCTGTGCACAGATATCTAAGAAGGAATAAGCAAATAAGTGATTCGTATGTGAACATACACAGATAAGGGATCAGAGACGAGGAAATCCCTCTCAGTTCTGTGCTTCTAGGAGACACAACACTTGAATATATTAAGACAGGTAGCACACAAGGTAATAGTAGAAGGATTTGGCTCAGCATAATAATCAGTCATCCAGCATCCCACCTCCTTCGTGGCTGTCTGTGGATTCAGCTGCCTGTCGATCCAGCGGGTAGCCTGGTAGATATTCACAGCTGACAGCTTCCCTCTGCTGAGTTTCTGCTCTGTGCTCGTGGATTTGCTCAGGTCTTTAACTCATGACAGAACTCCGGGTGGTGGTATTGCAGCACCATGGGTCTGCAGCTCTACCCCTGCAAGCAGGAGACAGAAAGCTCTGCACAGCCCTGGCAGTGACTCTTCTGCAGGCAAATGCTGCATCACCCTGTATCTCTTCATCTGAAGGGGACGTGGGAGAGGAACATGATCAAGTGTCTGGGAGCTTAAAACCATTGTGGGATTCAGTTCTTCGGCGTGAGTAATACTGAGCCATATTCACCCTTTAGTGTAAAGGCAGGAGCAGCACTGACATTAACCGAGTGACCCCAGGAGCAGACCAGGGCTGAGGTTAGTCCCTTGTCTTCAGCTGAAATTAAAGACTCGCCGTGCACGTCTGGGATACTGCATGTCCAGGAGTTCCTCAGGCATTTGGTGCTTATTTTGAGCTGCAGTGCTTAATGGCTTGTTGCCATGAAGGCAGCTTAGCAAGTGTGACAGCTGCCCTATTACCCAGCCACAGCTTACTGCTCTGTTCAAGGAGCTGTGGATTTAAGCCAGGACACCAGTCTTCCCAGTTCCCACTTTCCCCTTTTCTAACAGCTCAGAAAACAGCTCTCAGACTCAGTATGTTCAGATTTGCTCCATCAAGGGCCAGAAATGGGAATGAAGGGGGTGAGGGGTACCTCTCCGGGATGCTCTGCTCTGTGTTCAACAGGATGACTGGTACAGTACGTGAGCGTGGGAGTGTGGGAGTGTGTGCGTGGGAGAGAATGATGTGTTGGAGGTGTTCGGCGCGGTGTGAGCTGTGTGAGATGTTTGACTCTTCTCAAGGAGAAAAGACTGAGGGGAAAGAGGGTAAGTCTTCAGATGGGTAGAAGGTAGCTATGGAGAGGGAGTATCTGCTTTCTGTGACTGCTAGGGATTGGACTCATGTTGCAGTGTTAGAGATTTAATCCAGGCACAAGGGACAACCTTCCGTTTGGAGGGACGGTCAAGCACCGAGAGCCTAGCCGGTGTCAGTGAAAGGTGTTCTTGAACAGGCTGGGGAGGTTTAGTTGTTTTCAAGACAGGCAAATGGGTGGGTTGAGGTGAACTTGTCAGGTCTTTTTCCACCCTCTTGCCTGAAATTCTGTGAACTAGATCCCCTATGTGTCAGCTTCTTGTTATGTACAAGAGAGGAACGTGGCAGAGGTGTGCCATGCTGCTGGGAGGTGGAGGAACGGGATGAACACAGATGGGGAAGTGCGGGTGGGTTAGGGCACCAAAATGATTTGGAAAATAAAAATTACCAAAGAGTATTCGGAAAAATCACAAATTCTGTCCAAAGTTGGGGACACCACCTTGCCTGCTTTCCGTATCCAGCCGTAGCTGCTGATCTATTGTTGGCTTATATTTATAATGTGTTATTTGAACCACTGCGTCAGCTGGGAGGCTTTAGCTGTGGAGCACAACTTCAACCTGCTCAATGCTGAACAAGTCACAAAGTCACCCCGACCCAAAATATGTGCAATACAGCTGAAATTTCCAGCTGAAATACAAGGCTGCTTGGATCCAGGCGGGTGCGGGGGCACATGTAAACAGCGCAAGGGCATTAGTCATCGCGATCCGCAGTAAGTCGTGGCACATCTGCCGTTGTCAGGATTGTTTTGTAGGCATTGCACCGAGCAGGGTTTTACAGAGAAGGTTTGAAGCAAGAGCACTGGAGAGCTTTCTAGGTGGTTTTCGGGGAGCCTCTCCTAAAGCAGAGGATGGTGTGGGAGACATCACAATGGTGCTTGTTTCAAAATGGTAACGAGTGGGTGATGGAGGATTGGTTTCACGGGCTCATCAGGAGTGGGAGTCAGTGCATTAGTGCTAAATGAGATTATCTTCCTTTTCAAAGTGCTTCAAGGACTAAGCAAATTGTGTTTGAAGAGTCGGTCGAACTGTTGAGCCTTGCTTGTCTGTCCTCTATCATTCTGCACCCGTATCCATAGCTCTTGGGCCTGGAATGGCCCTTTTTAGGTCATTTTGGCAAGCTGCTTCACCACTGAGCCCTGTCGTGACCTGCCTAAAGGCTTAGGTTGCCCTTGAATTGCCATGCAATGAGACATGCAAATCAAGGTATTATTATTTTTTTACAACAAATGTCTACTCATTTAAACCACAATTGAATCAGTTTCTGAAAGGCTTGTGCTTTTCATACTTTTGCTGTCTATGAATAGCTGAGTGGACAAATCTACCAGCAAGATTTGGGCAGTAATGGCAATCTTTAAGCAAAATGGGCAATATACATGGAAAACAAATGTCAGCCCTGTAATTATGAATATTTTAGCTCGAAACTTCCCTCTAAATGTTAGGACTGTGTAATGTGGAATCTGGGATCACACTCTGTGTGATAATGATCAGTCAAAACCAAGTCTGCAGTTCAAGTGCTCACTAGCTACCTGCCCTACTAACCAGAAGGATATACAGAATAGATTCAATAAAGCTGTGAGAATGAAACGATTCTGCTCTTTTCCCACAAGCTAGGCAATGCTTTCATTTTTCATGACAAATTGTTCTTTTTGGTCTTTTAAATATGGCAATCATGTGAGCCATTCCCCACATGGGGAATATCCTACTACTGGGGCCAGTTTTGATCTTGTTTATATCAACTTGGTTGTAAATCCAGGGGTTGTTACAGTTTTACTTCCCAGTCCCTCAGCTGTGAGCGAGATGGGTATCCAGGCAAGAAGCCAGTTCTTTGAGTGCTGCTTTGAGATCCATGCAGAGGGAATTAGCACCAGCGACTCCCCAGTAACCAGCTCTGTATTGAACTGGGTGGGTGTAAACACTGGATCCCATGGGCTTCTCAAGAATAAAGCTGTCGTTATCATTGCAACATCATACTGCTAAATGGCTGAAATCCCTTAATCTCCTCTTCAGAGGTGAGCTCTAGACAATGACCCCCTGAAAGATTCTGAGGACTGATAATGAGCTGGAGACATCTTTTACTTCAAGGTTGTTGTTTCAACCCTTGTTTGGATCAGGAGCCATTGCCAGTGTAGGGATCTTCAGTGATTGAACAATGAGAAATGGGAAACCTTAACCTGGGTCCCACAGGAAATGAATCAAATCTGCAAGTAGTAATTGAAGAGACTGAAGGAAGGCAGAGATGTGTTAGGGATGTGTCAAGGTTTAGGTCTTGGCTGGTCTCTAGATGAATGACCATTTGCTCTCTATTAACCCCTCTCCCTTCCTAAAGGGGAAGAGAAAGGGAATAAGGGAGAAAGACTTATGGCTTGAAAAAAAAAAAAAATAAAAATGAACAGCCTTAATGAAAATAACAATAATCGAATGGAATATATACAAATATATACAAAAACTAGTACTGAACCCAATCCCCTGACGGCAACTACATCACCATCAGAACCGATGCTGTGGAGCAGGCACTGAGGAAGTCCCAGAGTAGACTCAGCAGCAGATGGGAACTGGATTCAGGAGCTGGATTCTGGAACTGGATTCAGGAACACATGAAATAGAATCAAAGGCAGAATGAACAGAGGTCTCCTCAGATGTCAGCCATTGAAGAAGAGGCTTGACACTCGTGATCCCTCAGCTTTATTACTGAATATGCCGTACATGGGGTGGAATCCCTCAATGGTCGGTTTGGGGCCACCTGTCCTGGCCACCTCTCCCCACAGTACAGCCTTTTACTTTCTGCACCTCCATAGTGGTGCACAAAATTTAGCAGTGACCTTGGTCTGCACAGGAGCAATATCAGCAAGAGCCTTTCTGCACACACCAACCCTTGGCAGTAACTCTAAACATGGAGCATGATCACTTCTGGAAGCAGAGACTGTGAAAATCTGCTGTTAACTTCAGACAGTGCAGGGAGTTAGAAGAGGCTGAGCTGAAAAGTAAAATGACTGAACAGGATTAGTTCTGTTCAGACTCAAACCAGGACAGCATGGCTTGTGTACTCTTTGCACAAGTATTCATGGCTTTAGCTTGTGCTTTGGATGAAGCTTTTTCTTAAGGACCAGTCTTTAATGGGAAATGGTGCTGTAAGGGGAAAAGGAAGGCAGATGTTTGTTCTCCTGATGGCAGACAGCAGGGTGATATGAGCACCTTTGGTAGAAGTCTTCCTCCAGACACTGTGATCTCCCATGTTCCCCCGTCTCATCATTTGGGTCCATCCGAAGGGCAGGGTGTGCAGGCACAAAGAAGACATGTGTTGCCCATGCTGTGGGGAGGGCTGCCGGTCTGGCATCACTCACTAGCGCAACACTGATAGAGTAAAACAAACAGCGGGCTGTTTTGGAATGATTTGGTGAAATGCTGTTGTCTGGCGTGGAACCAAAACACTGCTTAAATGAGGATAAACACAGTCTGGATTCCACCCTCATTTTCCATTTCCCAGTCTGCTGTGGAGTTATTTTAACTGTGTGTAAATCTTACCATGTTTCCTTGCAAGGTGCTCAGAGCTGCTGCTGCAAAGTTACTTGAGATGGAGGCACGCTGGTAAAACCAGGGTGAGATGGGTAATGCAAGAACTGGCTTGCAAATCAGTTACAGACTTTGAATTTATTATCCTTCATGTCGTACACAGAAGGGGCAATCCCAAACAGAAAGGAGCAGCGAAGGAGGCTCGCTTTTGATGTCGTTAAAGCATATGTCCATACTGTAAAACGATGCTAGTAATAGTAAAATAATAGTAATTGCAAAAGCAGTTCCAGCCCTGTCCTGTAATTGTCCCAACTGTTTGATTGGTATAATGCTCCCTGGCTGTGGCTTGGCTTGTGCCAACCAACAGTGTCCATCTGCGGTCCAGAGGATGGCATGGTCCATGAATGTCCACTAGGCAGGATGGACAGGACCCCTCTGTCTTGAACAGCGAGTCTGTATGAATATTATCCCTACTGTATCTCTTCATCTCAGGACATTGGAGTGAGCTATTTTATTTTCTAGGACGGACATAGCGAGAGAGGTTTCTGCTTAGCACGGTGCCTGTGACAGTGGTACTGTACAATCTGATAAAGTTCACTTCTGCCTCTGTTGTCTCAGAAGGAACGAGCACGTACCATAGAGGAACAGGCCATCATGATTATTACCAGCTTTACTGGGGAAAACAGTTTTATTTTCTCTTCAGCATGCTTTAAAGAGAATGACTGGACCAGAGCAAGTCTTACCATATGCATGAAAAGCAAAGATTTAAAAAACAGGTGTTCCATCTGGCCAGTGCACAAACAGTTAAGCCCAAAGCTCTCTCCTTGGTACCTCCTCGTGTTAATATTGCACAGCAGAAGCATGAGATGCTGGTGCTTGATTGTTCTGACATAGCCTCAGGAACCCCCTAAAGCACTTACACATAACAGAAATCCAAGCTGAATTAAGCTTTGGAAGAGAAACGGAGGCCAGAGTTATTCTCTGCCGTTTCCAGGGGGTCAGAATAAACCCCAGAGAAGTTAAGGCCAATGTTTGCAGTCTGAAGCAGATTGAGAGGACGTTGAAAAGATTGGCTTAAATGATGGAGCCACACATACACACTTGACCTGTGAGCAAGCTGGGAATAGACTCCCCTCCCCTCCTCGCTCATGGTCCCCGCTGCTTCCCAAACCGCAGCTCACAGAGGGATGCAAAGTGGCTCACGGCTGCAAATCAGAGCCCCATTAAACAGTGATTTCAGTAGCCTGGCCAAATGAAGTGCAGTGGGAAAGGGGCGGAGAGGGAATAAAGCATAGTGTGTCTTTAAATGATAGTGGAAATGTTTGGGAAGAGCTGGCTGGGCAGGAGGAGAATGATCCTTAGAGTTAATAGGAGCCTGATCCAGCCCTCCTTGATATCAGGACTGGAAATGGAGGCATAGAGACTGCAGTCTGGTAGTTTGAAGAGCGGCAGCAAGCTGACCATGGTGGTGTCGACTGGCAGGTAGATAATGTGTACTGCTAACTCCGGTAATTCCCTGCCAGCCTGCAGGAAATTATCCTGACGGTTCCTATTAACGAGTGGCTTCGTGCCCACTCCTCTGCCCTGAGAGCTTCAGAGGCTGTTTACCAAACACAGATTGCCATGTTGGATCTTGAGAGCAGACTCAATACAGAGTAAAGACTTAGCAATTATTAATAAATAGTAGCACGTTAAGATGTCTCTCTGGGTGATTTTTGTGTACTGTAATTACAGGGAATTGCCTGTTAGTCTGGCCAAATTACATAAAAGGGGCCCTCAGCTCCACAAACGCGTTCCTGATAATGGGTGATTATTAGCTTTGACATGAGAAACCTGTAGTTATGATACGAAGGAAGGAAAATGAGGTAGCTGTTCCCTGGATATGTCTTGCAATGACATGGGCTGAGCTGGGGAGGATGTCAGGTTGTTCCGGAAAGAAGTTGTGAATCGATTATTTATTAATGATGCCACTAAGTGATCTTCATGCAGGGATCTCAAAGCCCTCCTCAGAGGTTGGAATAGAGAGAAGGCTCTTGGGAGACCTTATTGTGACCTTTCACTGTATAAAGTGTTATAAAAACAGATAAGGAAAGACTTTTTACCAGGTTCTGTTTGGGATAGAGTTAAATTCTTCCAGAGTAGCTTGTATGGAGCTATGTTTTAGATTTGTGATGAAAACAGTGTTGATAACACAGGGGTGTTTTGGTTATTGCTGAGCAGTGGCTTACACAGCATCAAGGTCTTTTCCTCTCCTCAAACTGCCCCACCAGCGAGTAGGCTGGGGGTACAGAAGAAACTGGGAGGAGATACAGCTGGGACAGATGACCCCAAATGACCACATCTCTGTGAGATATTCCATACCATATGATGTCATAATCAACAATAACCCTGGGGAGTGCAGGTTGGTAGGGGCTGCTTTTGCTCTGGGACTGACTGAGCCTTGGTTGGTTTCTTTTGCATTGCTTGGTTTTCTTTGTTTAGTTTTTCTTTTTTTTTTTTTTTCCCTCGCTGTTAAGTTTCCCCCTAATTTTAAAGAATTATTAAACCATCTTCATGTGAATGCACAAGTTTTTCCACTTTTACCCTTCTGATTCTCCCCCCATCCTGTGAACAGCTGTGTGTTGCTTAGCTTCCCAGTAGTGATAAACCATGAAAGCAGGACCTGTAGTGCCAGACCCTGGAACAAGTTACCCAAAGAAGTTAATGCCTCATCCCTGGAGGAGTTCAAAGTGAGGCTGAACAGGGCATTGAGTAACCTGATAATAGTGAAAGATGTCCCTGCCTGTGGCAGGGGATGTTGGACTAGATGATCTTTGAAGTTCCTGTCCAGTCTGAACCTTTCTATGATTCTATGAAAAAATGGTTTGGTGCCTTCTCACTGCTCTTCTGCTTTGAGTTGATTGAACCCTATAGTCCCTCTGATAATGCTGACCAACTGAAAAAAAACCTCCTTTCAGCTGTGGCCCAGTACTGCCTTCACTAAATCCCTGCTACTGCCCATATTTTGGGGTCCCTCATAAAAAGCTTGTGTCCTGCTCTTCCTCTCTCCCTGTCTTGCAATTAGTTGAAGAAATACATCTTCTGAGAGGTGAAAACTGAGACTTCCCTTGAGCAGATCAAATTTTACCCCAGGCCTCAGCAACAGACATATCCCTGCATGACCAGACAGCTGGACATCAGTGCTACTTTCATGGATCACTGCATAATGGTCAGGAGAATGGTGGGGTATGAACAGCACCTACTTACTCCGTAGGTCTTGTCCTTGAGTGCCTCTTACCTGCTCCTTCCGTGGGCAAGTGCAAGGCTTTGCTCCTCTTGGCTCCACAGAGTCACTGGCGGTGGACGCATACATCAGATACACCTTTGCCAGCTGAGTTGTGTCAAGAGCCTGGATCTCACCCCAGTGAAGGTGTCACAGCATCATTACCGAAGTCCCTAAAAGATGCTGTATATTTGCTGCCCTTTGGGGTGGCTGCTCTCCTTTTGTCCAGTGGTTGTACTGGAGTCGAGTACATGGCTGGTGCTTCCCATACCACTGCAGTGGGATCTACGTACAAAGGGCCTGAGCCTGAATGAGAAACCCAGAAGAAAATGTCAGGATTTTTTTTTTTTGGCAGATGAAAAGAACACCTTCACCTCTTGGTCATTCATCCCTCAGTTGTTTTCTACCATCACTGACATACCCCTTTGTTTAGAAAGCTGTTCACTTCTGTGAGTATTGCTAAAAGCATCATTTTCCAGCAATTTCTATAACCAGCTCTCTGCTTTGACAAGAGTTGTCCGACCAGCAACAAAATCAATACAGTGTGGCTCAAAAAACTTCTCAAGAATCATGAAAAGCCTTTTGGCAGAAAGATGGTTCCTGATCAATTCTTGGAGTAAATCACACCCACCTAGTCCAGTTTTTTGTCAGAAGAAAGGAATGAAGGAATGAGTCTCATTGCTTTGAGCTCATGACCTGTGAGGAGAGGTGGAAAGGGCTGGGCATGCTTGGTCCTTCAAAGACAAATATAAGGGGAAAGCTAATCACAACCTACAGGTATCAGAGGGGCAATTGCAAAAAATATAAAACCAAATTCCTCTCGCTTGTGCCTGATGATTTAACAAGGGGAAAATGCACAATCTGTAGCTTGGGAGGTTCATGTGCAACCTTAGGAAAAACCCTGTCACCAGGAGAGTAGTGTGTCCCTAGAATGGACACCAGAGGGATGGGAGCTCTCCATCTCTGAGAATTCGCAAGACTGATCCAGGCAAAACCATGTCCAACCTCACCTAATGTTAGTGCTCATCTTACTCTGAGCAGCAAATTGTGTAAGAAAGCTCTAGATGACCCTCACAACCAGTACTTTTGTAATTATCTGCCTTCATGAGCCTTTAATTTCAAATGTCTAGGAAGTCAGCCTCAAGGCAACCATTCTGAAGAGCAAAGATGTTTCTGGAAACAAACAAAAGCCCAGCACCCCAAATTCCAGTCTAGCATGCCTGTGTTTAAGTGGGGAGCAAAGTAAATGGTTTAATTTTCCGGTGACTTTATTAGTATGATGTTGTACCATAAAGATTTTGTTCAGCTTTTCTCAGTATCAAGGATGGTGAAAGCAGAGAGAACAGTTTCCTTGTAAGGTCTCAGGCAAAGTGCATGGTATTAAGAAATACTTTGTTCTAATTGGAGCCTGTTTGACCCTGGAGCCAGAGCAGGGTAATGGAACAAGCATGACTTGAATGAAGTTGCTTTTCACAGTGCTCTGCAGAAAGCAAGAAAGGGAGAGATGCGGAAATCATAAAGGAGGGAGAGCCGGGGAGATGCATTACGAGCAAGAAGAAAAGGCAGAATATGTCAGAGAAAATGGCCAAAGGAAGGGAGGAAGGAAGACAAAGGAGAGAAAAAAATAGGGAGAAAGGGAGAGAAGGAAATAGAAAAGAAGAAGGAAGTAAAGTGAAATTGTAAAGAAAAGGAGTGTTCTCCTGCCCTGCTAGGCAGAGCGGTGAGGTGGTAGGACAGCAAGCAGCCCCAGGCAGTAGCAGTACTCGTTATTTCCATCCCGGCTGATGTCATTGATTGCTTCTCTCCTCCCTTGTCATGCTTGGTGGCAGAATTGCAGGACTTGCGACTCATAATGACCTGCTCTGTTCCTGCTTGGGCCTGGAAGAGGTTTTCTTTCCAGCTCCAAGCAGGCACAGATTCATCCATGTTTCAGAGTACTTCCAGATGGCACCCATCAGCAGACATGGGAAGGTGGTGAGGGACAGGCTATGTGGGGCTACCTCCAGGACAAGCAGGTGGAGACTGTTCCTGGCCTGTCTTTTGCAGACAACCAGTTTGCTCCTTGGCTGTGGTGTTGGGGAAGTGCTGTAGGACTGATTTCTCTCTTACCTTAAGAATGTCTTGCCTTTTTTCTCTTGGTATCACTGTTTCTTTCTAAACCAACCTTGCTTTTCCTCCGCCTTCTTCTCCAAGGAAATTTTCCTTTCAGGGCTCAGATCCTACAGCATCTGACCACCTTCTGTCAGGGGGTTTAATTAGTCAGAAGAAATAAAACAAATGATGTTTTGTTTGCCAAAGGGAAGAAGTGGGGGAGGGGATAAGAAAGCTGGAGATGACAGAGAAATCTGAATAATGAAGAAATAAAGCAGAATCCTAAGCAATATGGGCCTAAGCCTTTAAGACTTACTATTCCCAAAGGAGTGAGCTCTTGGTCTTCTTACTGCAAGCTGGTGATTTTTTGTGGTTACCTGCCCTCACGATGCCAACAGAAATCCCATCAGGGATAGACCAACCATCCTTCTCTGTAGGGGGAAGGGCTGAGCTTCATAGCATCTCTTCAGCAGAAGTTCCTGGTGAGCATGGATTTTGTGAAAGTTTGGCTGAGGGATAAAGAAGGAGGTGCAGTTCAGGGTCTTTTTGGTGGGAAGGGCTGCAGATAGACACCAGCTATTACCCATAGGTCTGGCTTCCACTTGGCTGGTTGTCATTTGTGTAATGCCTCTCCAGTGAGCAAATGTTTGATCTAGGAATGGTCCAGTACACACAGTGTCTTAGCTGATGGGAGGATCTAGGAGAGGGTTATGGGTGATGTGGGACAGGGGATAGAGAAAGGAGTGAAAGGATTTGAGGTTGTTGGGGGTGGAAGGATGTTAGAGGGGATGTGGAAGGGAGGGGAGTTAGGGTCACTTTGTTGGAGATACAGGGATGTTGTCTGCTTGTCTCTTAAAATCCCAACTCCATTTCCTCAGTTACTCTCAAAAGGTTTAGGAATGAGTTACATGTTGGGCTTTTTTTGCTTTAATGGAGCTCCTCCCCCACTTTTATTCAGTTACCCATGAAAAGTCAGTGAAATGAGACCTACTTAAATCAAATGTCACAATCGATGCTCATCCCAGGCCACCATTTGTGTGATGTGAACTCAAATTGCCATAAGGGGGGGAGCAGGGAGAGAAAAAAGGTGGGGAGTGAGCTTGGAGCAAGCAAGCGAGGAGCAATCCGTGTCCGAGTAGCTTGTGCTTCACAGTGCAGATATCACAAGTGTGCATCTCTGGGGTGGGTCAGGGCTGTTGCCCACCTGGGTTCTGCAGAAGGGGAAACAAAGTTGGCAAAAGGAGAAGCTGTGGATTCATACTAGAAATTTCATCTCTCTCATACCCTACCCAGTGCTTGACTAAATCAGAAGCTTCTGTTCCCAGAAGACAGTCCCACAATTCAATTTGCAAGGAGCAGGATACCATACTTCAGCACTCACAGTGCCTGGAATAAGTCCAATTTAGATTTTATTTGATGGAAGACAAATCAAAATGTTGATACTTTCATTGAAATTTCTGTATGTTTACCAAGTTCTCAAAAAAACCTGCTTCTAACCTTCCACAAATATTTGGCAGGAGTAAATTCTCATGATGGGAATGTAGTCATATGAGTTGATGTTAAGAATCGTGGTCTCCAGAGGAGTTTAGAGAAAGAATCCACCTGTGAGCTGAAACATTTTCCACGAGCATTTTGGGACGCTTTGGATGGAGGGAGATGCAGGAACATGCTAGATGGGTTGGTGAAGCTCAGCATCATGTTATCTTTGCAGTTTCTGCACAATTGCTGGTAGTTAAAAGGACTTCAGATACTGGCAGAAATCCAGATTCGTAATTTCAACAAGTTGAATTAGGATCCACATCCAAACCCTTTTTATGTATTTATGGTGCAGCTTTATTTCATAAAGCAAACGCAAGGAATCTGCACAGGCATGCTGGGGCAGTGATGTGTCAGAGCTGATGTGGTCAGCAGGGAAGGGATGTTGCAGAGAGGTAGCACCACACCACAGTGCAGTTTGGCTTCCAGTCGGTAGCTGGTTTGCATCCAGTAAAGGTCCCTCAATCAACCTGTGCCCCTTCGGGTGTATGTGCCGCTTGGGTATTCAGGCCATTGAAGGTGTCCTAAATTTAGTGTCAGATCCCTTGAGCTCTTGTGCCAGCCTTCCCGATAGCTCCCATGGGATTTGCTGCAGCAGAATGGTGCAAATTTTGTTCCTCATTAGTTTCCCCCCAATTAGATTCAAAATGTGATAGGTGCCCTTGATCAGATTACACACATAAGGGGGATCTTCCAAAGCCCTTCAGACTTCGGGGAGTATTCAGCTCAGACCCTTGTGTATCAGGGTTCTTTGTCTCTTCTTCATGGTGGTTTCTGTGGAGTAAAACTGTACTGACCGGGGGCCTTGAGTTAATGGACACATGCTTACTTTGCCCATGTGTTTTGCTGGCCAGACTCCATATAAGCATAGCACTGAGCCTTGCCTAATGTATTTTGGTTTGCAGAGGGCTCAGTAGCCTGGAACAGACTTCTTACCCTAGCCTCAGCTTTGTGCCATCCTGCTGATTGGAGGTTCAGGTTGAGCAGCCTCATGCCTGCCAACAAAACAGTGTAGACAAGTCCTTAGAGGACTGTCTGTTCCATTCCTAAACTCACGCATAATTGCATCCTGCTCCCCCCACCCTTTTTTTTTTCTCTTTTACCTATGCTAAGCCCTTGCTATGTCCAAAACCATCTCATCTCCACAACTGTAGTGATAGGTGTTGGTACTGTGCCAATCCAGTGGCATCCTTGACTTTGCTCCCACACCTCTGCGTACTGCCTCATTCTAAATAAAGGCTTCTCGTGTGTCTGCTGCATGGTGGGTCTCTGCTTCTCTGCCTTCATGCCAGCAGAAATCAACTGACATAGAAATGAGAAACATGATGGAAAAAAAGCCTGCAGCAGAGAAAAGCAAGTGGGATCCAGATCCTCACTCTAAGCTGAGAACTGGGGGAGTTGAGTGATATTAGTCTGGCAGATGTTGGCTAGTTACAGTTAGTCCCAGTGATGCAGAGAACTAGATTAGGAGAGGTTATAGCATGTGTGTTTGTTCTTGAGTTTGCAAGAGCTGATGATCAGCAGGTCTTTCTTGTTCAGACAAGAAAAAAGAACTGTTCCACAACAGATTTTCCAGTAAGGACCCCTGAATATGAAGAAATGTTTTGTGTAGTGGTGTAGGAGTAGTGAAGTGATGGATGGTGTGACTGGAGGCTGGGTCCCTGGGGAGCCTATACATCTCATTTTTTCTTTGCTTGCTTCATCTCCTCCTTTTCCAGATGGATGTTTGTAGTTGGTGGAAGATTTTCACCTTCTTTTCATCCTCCAACCTTCATCACCACCATTCCCAGAAGAGCTCATTTGTAACAGTTCCAGTGTAGGCACTGTCTTATGCTATTGCCTGATTAATTATCTTCAAGATTTCAAATTGGATATGAAAGGCCTGATCCTTCTCTTGGAACCAACACCTTTTACATGCCTGCCTTGTCATGGACATCAGAGTTGTTACCCAGACTTAACACTGGTGGGTGTGGGAACAGAATCAGGTCCAAAAAAAGGTTAGGTCAACCAGAAATAAATCTGAGTCTTCTTTCCTCTTAATTTGTATGTGTAGTGCAATGTGAAGATCAGGTGAGTTGACACACAGACAATTAGGAAGAAACTTCTTGCCATGAAATTGAGCTGGTAGCATTTGATGAGCATCTTTTGCCTTTTCTTTTTTTCTTTAATGTCTTATTTTCTCTCTTTCAGAACATGGAAAAGGTGCTGGTCCCTTCTGTCACATTAATTGTAGGCTGTGGAGTATCTTCGCTGACACTTTTGCTGTTGATTATCATTTATGTCTCTGTTTGGAGGTATGGCTTTCATTCTCTTCTCTTCTGGTTGGGGAAAGTAACTGTCTCTTGATCTGCATGGAACCTGGAGCTTTTGCTCTCCTGTTTTGGGTGTCTGGTGCCTGAGGAACAACCGTTTGGTAATGAGTGGGTCCTGCAAAAAATAGTCATGGTGGCTTAGTTGGCATTATTCTTTTGTTTTAGTGCCAGGGAAATTAGTACAGTGAAATTAGTGCCATGACCTCATGTAGCCACATTGCTCTTTTCAAAAGCCGCATGCCATAACCACATAACCCTTCATATGCCCCAGGAAGCCTTTTCGTGGAGAGGTGGACATGCACTGCCTCCTGTCAGGCAGATTGCTTCGATGTGTTCCCGGCTGGGTCTTTGATAACATCAAAACATCCATGAACCATTAAGAAAACATCTGTCCTGAAGAACTGGCAGCACTTTTCAGGAGCTTAAGGATGATAAACCACACAGTCTAAATAACTCTCCAACTTCTTAGCTACATTTTGCTATTAGCTTCAGTACATCCCATTGCAGAGACCTCCTGCACACCTATAAGCAGGTCAGGTGTAACCTTAAATTGTATCTTTTATATAGGCTGAAGTGATTTTGTAGCGAAGTTTTACTGAACAAAGGCCCATGCCCCTGTTAGATATGTCGTGGTTGCTTGTATAAGCTGGAGGACCCAAGGTGTGCATGGATTTTCTCCCCATACTGCATCGAACAAGGTCTGAGTTTATACAAAAGACCCACGCCTTGCCTAAACCCATGGCAAACATGCCGAGAGCTCCATGACTCTAAGCTTAATAAAACAAAGAAAATCAGAACCAGGTGAATAACTGTCAAATTGAAATGGAGTGGCTACAGAGAAGGTACCGTTTGGATATTACTGGTGACCCTTTTGCGAGAAAGGATCAGTCTGAGGCTCTTACTTTGTCAAGTGACCCTTCTTAGTAGGAAGGAAAGGGTAAGTTCAGTTCAGAGTTGTGAATTGAGATAACTTGTTCTACCCTTCGATAGAGGAAAGAAAGAGAGTAAAAAATGAGCAAAAATGCATAATTTTTTTTTGTTGATACTGTGACAGTGCATAGTGGCTACTTAATTATGGCAAGTGCTACAAGCTGAAGACTGATCATAATAACATTTATCTAGAACTCAGGTTTTTCCGTGCCTGGGGTATCATTGGATGTGCTCAAGTCCTTGTCCTCTCCTGCTTTTCCTCAGGCTGGGCAGCACTGAGCAGCGCTGGTAGGTGACTTACTGGTGTCACTGGTGTCAGGATCAAGTGGAAAGTTAGGCTAGAAGAGTAAAGAGCCAGTGTTTGAGCTTCACCCTCTCTTCCCTATGAGAAACAAGTTCAGGATCTGAAACCCAAGTTCAGATGTGAGGTTGAATCAGTTTGGAGCCTGCCACAGTCATTTGGAATAACATGATGTATTTTCTTCCAGGAGTGTGCCCCCCAATATTTACTGTTATTTACTATATAGTAAAGTTAATTTCCTGACAGGTTTAAAATATGCTCTTTTTAATTTCTCATTCTAGCCTTTGCGTTATGCCTATGCCCAAAACAATCAGCATGAATGGGGGGAGATGTTTATGGGAGGCTTGAATGGGCATTCCTTAGCTAAGGACAGACATGCATTTCCAAGTGATCCTGAGACCAGCTATATCTTGATTAAAGGGCTCTCTATCCTAAGTCTCTTTGTGTAAATATCTGTAAAGCATGATCAAGTGATCTCTAGAATTCCTCTTTGGTGCGCTGACTTTGTTCCATTTCTTCACTGTAGATCATGTTTTCGTGTTTTCTAAACTTCACAGCATTCCCATGGCTGAAGCCCTCAGCACTCATGTGTGTCCTTTTTGTTTTAGGCATAGCTGCTGGACATGAATGTGCTGTCCTATTAATGGTCTCAGGAACATCATATTCAAATCAACATTATCTCCTGGCTCCCACTTTGTTTTGCCCTAGATGTTACATAGTCCGATAGACAACAACTGGAGGAATGCTTTGAAGTGGGATCAGCAATATTATTGCAGCTGTTGTTGCTAAACCACAGGAGCAGTATTAAGGTGGTTCTTATTCACCGTGCAGGGGAGAAACTCCTCATGCCCCAGCTCACCACAGCTCAGCTGTTTCAGGGAGCTTTGGCCGGGAAATTTCCCATTCAGACTTCTGGACAAAGGCATGTGGAGCATGCATACATAGACTCAGCTTGAGTGTGAAACACTTCTGATGAATAAGCTCACTGAGGCTGACAATCTGGAAACTTTCCCAGAATTTTTCCCGGCTAGGGTTTGTTTATACATGGGAAGCAGAAAGAAAGGGTGGGGGAGAAGGAGAGAAAGGAACATGTTGAAGAAAAAGTGGGCAGAGTAAAAGGGAGGTGATCCCAGCTTTGGGCTGCATATCAGAGAGGAAATGAATTTACCCTCCGCTTCCCATTCAAAACCCCCAAACAATGGTTGCTTCTTAGTGGCACCTACTCAGCCATTGGCATGAATGGCATGAGCTTTTTGATGCAAGCAATCACTTCAGACACTGCCAGCTTGGCATAGTCTCATTGAAAACTGGACCTTGTTTCTGTTTGACGGCTGTTGGTGGCCTGTTGGTGGACTCAATCCAGTTCCCAGTAGACAGATGGCTGCAAAAACTCTGCTGCAGATGGTACATCTCTGGCCTTATTAGCAGTCTCAACAGAGAGGTCAGTGACACAGTGGGCCACAAAAGTGGAATGACCTTGTTACATCTCGGCAGTGGCTGTCCTGGGTCACATCTGGACACACAATCTGTGTGTGGGCCATGTGCTCCACCAGCCATGTGGCTAAAGAGGGGGAATTGAAAGGAAAAGATCTTCCCTCTTGAAAAGCAGCATGAAAATGAAAAGCTGTGGAGAAAAGGGTCTATTCAAGGGGCAGAACAGGTGAAATGACCGTGTTTCTCTAAGTTCTGATTGGTACTACTCCTTTCAAGCAGTTTCTTGACATGGTGGTGGTTCAGGAGTGCCCCAGAGTGTTTTCCATCCCTGAGCTCATTGCAGTTTGACAGCCTCTGGAGTCAGTGACCTTTCCATAGCACGGAGATCAATGCTTGCTATCGAATAGCTCTTCCACCGGCCCATCAGCATGTGAAGCACGGCAGACCTTTTTTGCTGGCGGCAGCTGGGCGAATGCGGGATCGCTGAGAGATATCAGCGCGAGCTTTTCTCGCTCCCTGCCCATCAAAGCCTGGGAATTGATTTAGTGGTTGTCAATGAGCTCTCAAGGGGCTTTTAACAATTGCTTTAAACCCAGGAGCTCTGCATTTGCTGGAGACGCTGAGGCACTTGGTGGCCCTGGTGGGAGGTAGCAGGAATGAGTAAGTGACTGTGTGGAGAAGGATGTGTGTATGCACAGTGAGAAAGCAAGAGTGACTCAGTGTTTGCAGAGAGGAAAGGACCATAATGGGACAGAGAGACAGTCTGTGGGGTTTTCCCATCTTCTCCATCTGTCTCCATTTGCACAGGGCTTCCCCACATCCCACAGGGCCCAGGCCAGGGCAGAAGCTCCCTGAATTTGCAGTGAGTTTTCCCCTGCTTTGGTGGCTGGGGTCCAGCATATTTTGATAAGCAGGCAGAGTTCGTGTAACTGCCAAAGGGTAGAAAGACAGCACCCTGGAGCAGCTCTGTCTTTGCAGGAGATCTCTCCTCTGGCAAAACCCATCAAGCTCTATGTTTTTTTTCTCTCTGATAGGAGTTCAGGACTTCTTTGGCCAGAGGGTCTGAATAGTAGAATCATAGAATGTTTTGAGTTGGAAGGGACTTTTAAGTTCATCTAGTCCAGGTCCCTGCAGTGATCAGGGACATCTGCAACTAGAGCAGGTTGCTCAGAGCCCCAGCCAGCCTCATCTGGAATGTTTCTAGGGATGGGGCTTTACCACCTCTCTGGGAATCTATTCCAGGGTCTCACCACCCTCATTGTAAAATATTTCTTCCTTCTCTCTAGTCTGAATCTCTGCTCTTTTAGTTTAGTTAGTCTTTTAGTTAGCTCATCACCCCTTGTCCTGTCCCAACAGGCCGTGCTCAAAGTCTGTTACCATCTTTCTGACAGGCCCCTTTAAGTATTGAAAAGCCACAGGAAGGTCTCCCCAGAGACCTTCTCTTCTCCAGGCTGAGCAAAAAGTAATAGTGTTTTCTTTCTGTGGAACATCCTATGCTGGATGAAATGGAAAGGGAAAAGCAAGCATGGGAGGAGGCCATCTTAGCATAACAGGGAACTTCTGATTGTGCTGAAACATAACAGGGAAATATTTGGTAGCCAGGTCAGACTACCAGGGAGGGCTATGGAAGCATTACCCAGGAATGCAGAATTTAATTGGGAAGGTCAGACCTCAGCTCCATTTGAAACTGGTAAGGGATGTGAAAGGCATCAAGAAGGGTTCCTCTAGGTACATCAGCACCAAAGGATTACCCAGGAAAGGGTTGGCCCAGGTTTGAATGGGACAAGTAGCCTGATGGAGAGGGAAGTAGAAAAGGTGAAGCTACTCAGTGCTTTCATTGCTTTGTCTATGGGTAAGGTTTACTCCCAGGCACCCAAGTTCCTGTGCCTAGTGGTAGAACCCGGGGAACAGAATACCACCCACTGCCAAGGAAGAGAGATCTGAGGACCATTTAAGTACAATGGACATTTGCAAGTCCATGGCACTGAATGGGATGCATTGAGGGTGTTGAGGGAGCTGGCTGGTGTTACTGTGGAGCAACTCTCTATCATCTGGGGAGGTTCCTGATGACTGGAAAAGGCAGATGGATCCAGCAGCCAGTTGGATGGGCTCACAGTGCATGAAGGGAAGCTTGGAGAAAGAAGAGGCTTGTTTAAGAGGGTAAAAAGTCTGAAGACAGCTGGATTATCTTCCCTTACATTTACATAGATACTATACTTATGGTCAACCTTTTCTTGACCAGAGGAGACTTTTGAAGTGCACTCTATTGCCAGCTGGATCGTAGTGTTGCTGCACAGATTTATTACATCTCATTCCCAGCAGGACAGAGTCCAAATCTCCCTTTCTGTCTCCTAGAAGCTGCTGACTGGAGACTTGATGTTTTTTACTTCATCCAGTCAAAGCATAGATAGATTGGTGGCTCAGTGTCCTCCAGCCACAAATGGAACAGAATCCAGGTGATGCGCAGCACTGTACTGAGCGCAGTGAAATGGGGGATCAGATTGGCTATGAAAGGAACCAGAGATTAATTTTGCAGCCAGTCAACACAGTTTCTAGCTGAGCTGAAAGCCTAAATTTTGCAGTCTGTTCTGGGATTGGATGAGTCTCAGGAAGAACTACCTATAAACCAGATTTCCATCAGACTAAGTGTAAGACCAGGCTACTTTGCATTAGTTATTTTTTTGTATCCAGGAAATCATATCCTCAACGATCATATTTATCGGAAAGCAAAACTCAGAGGGAAGTTAAAATCAAGGTTTTGCAGCCTTCAGTAGGTCAAAAGCAGGGGGTTTGGACTGGATGATCTCCAGAGGTTCCTTCTAACCCCTACCATTCTGCGATTCTGTAAAGCACGGGTTTACCTTTGACAGAACATACATGTGCAGTAAACTTGTCCTGCCCACCTAGTCAGAAACTCAAAACTTTGCAGCCAAAGCACGAACAGCACACTCTTGCTAAAATCAGTTAATGAAATTAAATTCCCAATATAAATAGTTGATGTGATGGAATATGGGAAATAATCCTGCATTAGTCTCCAGGGATGAGCTGGTTGATGAATAGTTCTGTTCCTAATTTCTAGAAGCATCAGTGTCTACTCTTCACTCATCTGGTATTCAGGCAGGACACTTGCCAAATCACTCAGATTATTCACATGTATGAGTGTTGGTATGGTCAGGTCCTGAGTCAATCCTTGAGGACTCGCACTTTGGCAATTCTCTTTTAATTTTATTAGATACATAAAAGCACCTTCAAAGTAATTGCCGGTTGTTTGAGTTAATGGTCGTGCACGTACCTCATCAGCGAGTTGGTGCTGCGCTGCACATCGCAAATCGGAAATGACAGAGAGCTTGTTCCTGCAAGGTGCTGAAGGCCACATCTTCCTAACTTGGATCCCTAATGTCCCAGACCCACAGCTGCAGTTATGCGTTTGGCCTAGTGTTGAGAAGTTTGAGATCTCTCCAAAAGCCACAAATACTTCTCACTTCAGGATGGGTGGTTAGGTTAAACAAAGGGGAATGCTGAATCATGAACACTTTGTTGTGAAGGTGCATGCATTTGTAATCTGCTTTCATCGCCAGCATGTCTGTGGCTCTTCTTATTTGGGAATCTTTCCATGTGTTGCCTGTACGTTTTCTTTCAAGCTCCTTTTCAAGTCCCCTTTTCAAGTATGCAGAGCTGAAGAAGACTTGCAGCACTCTACCGTTTTAGGAGCAGCTCAGACTAGGGATCAGGCTGGCCCCTAGTTTTTGACTCCTGCTCCTAACTCCAACATTGATGGAGGAGGATGGAGAGGTCTGTGGGCTGAGCACTACACCCAAGCTCTCCCCCTTCCTTTTCCCCTTGTTCTTGTCTGTTTAACATAAAAGATCTGCAGGAAATGGGCAGTCTCTTACCATGGCCTTCTGTAGAGCCTGGCCCAGTGCAACCTGCACCTGGTTGATGCTTTTCAGAGGTAACTTAATGCAAGTTGTAACAGGGTGGATCTTCCTGCCCCTCTTCTCTTGCTGCAGGTATATTCGCTCAGAGCGCTCTGTCATTCTTATCAACTTCTGCTTATCCATCATCTCCTCCAATGCTCTCATCCTGATTGGACAGACCCAGACCCGGAATAAGGTAGGAGATAGTTGGGCTTTGTTTGTTTGTTTGCTTTTCCCCTGATTTAGCACTGAAATGATCCATTCAGGCAGCGCTTCCTCATTTTTCCTCCATCTGTTAATTAGCGACATGTCAAAGACAAGACTAAATGGCAGATTTCAATTTTCTCTCTCGCTCTCTCTTTGATAATTTGTCAGCATCCTCGGGGCTTTGATTAAAACCAATGTGATATTTTTGAATATCTGCCTAGAGTAGCTGGCACATGGCACAATGAAGAAACATGGTTATTTGCAAGGCTTTAACCATTTTATTCTCAAAAAATTACAAAGAAAGACAGATTGAGAAGAGGCTTTTAAAAAATAAAACCAACAACATCTCGGCTTTACATTTATTTCTCCAGCAAATTTTATACTCTGAGCTTAAAGCACTTGGCAGATGTTAATGAAGACAGCCACGAAATCTGCGTATTTTGGGGGAAGGAAGAGTTGCCAGACACACTGTGCACTCTGCAGAGCTGGGGGCCACCAGGGACTCACTGCAGATCACGATGTGACTCGAGCAGTAGAGACAAGATGCAGTGTGGATTTTCAAGCCATGTGCACTGGTCGCATGTATGCGCCTCCCCACGTTACAGACCTGGCTGGAGAGATGTGTGTTGCCTCTATGACTTTTCTTCAGCCAAATTACTTTCGGTTTCCATGCTGGTGTCTGGCTTAACAAACACTGCCTGTTGTCACTGTTTCCCTGTTGTACAGTTTTTCCGTCTCCCCAAGAACTCCAACCATCCAAACTCCGCTAAGCGCAAAAGAGAGCCCAGAAGCATCCCCCGCTATTCCTGCTGCCAAAGTCACAATCAGAAGTCAGAATTTTGTTTTTAATTAACAGCAGCCAGTGACCAGCCAGTTTTCTTTCAAAAGTCTGCTTTGGCAGCCAGAGCATGCTGTCACTTTTGGAAGCATATCTGCAGAGAAGCTCTAGGGTTTAATGAATCACAGAGACTCATTTCTGTGGAGAGCCCTTCGGGTTAGGACTAGGTTTTGGTTTAGGGAACGCTTTACAACAGCTTGAGTCAAATGTGTGGAGAGAAGCGTGGAGGGACGCAGCCAGCTCTGCTCCTATTAAGCAGGTGCCCTTCAGAAATTAACTTTGCAAAGCCAACATGGCTTTCTTTCATGGCCAACATGATTTTCTCAGGGCAAGAGGTGAAGAAAGCTCTTGCTTTCCCTGGGTGCATTGTCTGCAACCCAGAATGTGGGTTGAGAGCTTCTTTCCACAGAAGGAAAGAAACACTGAGAGGTGCTCAACATGGCAAACCATGTGTGGACCTCCTCTTTGGTTAGTCTTCATCACCCCAGGACAGGAGGTGGATGTCTTCACTCTCTCCCACCTTTTTCAGAACACAGTTGTGAGCCCAGGTTCTCCCTCGTGCTTTTTCTAACAGTACGCTGAGTGTTCACTGTCAGAGCTGTTATTGGGGATTCAAAGCTCCCGGCTGCGATTGCATGAGGCAGATTAGTTCTTTGCACATACATATGCATGAAACACCATAAATAGAAAGGTTATTCTTGGATTTCCGCTCAACCATCTAGTAAACAGTCCCTGGCAGGGAACAGAGAAAGAAAACTATACAAAGAAGAGACAAAGAAGTGTAAATTAGGAATTTATTCACATTTAATTATTGATAATGGAGCTTCTTAAAATGTTGATGATTGATTTATAATTGCAGTTACTTTGGGAGAATTTTTACAGTATTCGTTTCCCTGGAAATGCCAAATTCTCCCTTGATTTCCATCCGTGTAACCTCAAAGGCAAGATTCCATGCCTGGGTTTGCTAAGCTTTTTAAAGATGAAAGGCCTGGGAAAAGGCTAAAAAATCACAGTCAGCAATAACACAATACAAATGAAATGAATGCTGCATGAACTGGACATATCTCAAAGGCATGGCTACGTGCTGCAAGGAAACAGATTTTTCCTCTTAAAGGAAAACAAGGGCTAATGGCCTTGACAGACTGACAGGCTCTGCTAGATCTTTCTGCAGCAGCTTGTGACACCATATCTGTGTGCTTAGGCCTTTTTTTTTTTTTCTTACAAGGAAGGAAAAACCTGCAGCAGAGGTAGCAGAAGCAAGTATGTGCCTGTCCATCAGCTGGCCAAGTTCGTACTCTGGTTTCACTTGAGGTTAACAGGTTTATACTGGCCCAGCTGAGATGTGCCTATTTCTGTTCTCCTTTCCTCCTCTCTTCTCCTTCCTTTTCTATTGAAACTACTTAACTGAGAAAATAATACCTGAAAAATGTATCTCTCTGCTGTAAAATTGGAAAGCAAAGGTTTTCTCTCCCCTTTACAAGCTGCAGAACTGTGTTGGTGGAGAGTAAAATCAAAATGGTAAAATTAACTGTGTTGTATCTGATATTAGCAAACAAAAAGTTCTAAAATGACAGGCTCTTAAAATAACTCTGAGAAAACATCCTCTGTTTGTAACGCGTTTATGTAGGTCTGTAAGCTAATGAATAGCAACCACCTATTTAGGATTCTTTTACAGTGTGAAAATTACTTGAAATTATCATATTGAGCTGTGTTATTTATACTGAGCTGTCATCCAGAATCCATTTATAGGCAGAATTCCAAGGGGTTTGGTGTTAAATACAAATACAGAATTAAAAGACGGTTCGACAGTTCCTGTCTCAAAGAACACAGGGTCTGTCTTTTACTCACAACCTCTGATAACATTGTTTTGTGCCAATGTATGAATTGAGAGCAGTCTGAAAAAATCGTGATAAAAGACACTGTACAGGGGAGCTCTGTGCTAAGAGATGCTGGTGGATGAAAAAAGAGGAAGGTTCATTGACCATAAGCCCAAAGTCCATGTTTCCTGATAAAACTCAAAGCAGAGAAATTCTTCATTTCTCAAAGATCTTCAACCTTCCCCTAAATGCCTTAAGCCATTTTAATTCTTTTTTTTTTTTCATCCAGAGTGGCTTTTAAAGTCTATTTGCTCTCCCTTCTCCTTGGGAGCCACTGGAGTTTCTTTCCATCATTTTCTTCTTGAGTACATTGATTCATCGTTTCCAGCTCGCAGATGGTGGAAATTAAGCACAGCTCTGGCAGAGTTAAACAGAGCGGCACCAATTTGCACCAGTGAAAGATTTGGCCTTGCTGAGTTAAAAACAAAGACAAGCTTGTCAGCTTTCCAGTCCATCTCCCTGGCACTACAGGATTGTTCTTCATAATGCATTTGCTAGTACTTTCCCCAGTTTAATTTTAAATGGCTTAAGTTCCCTGCATTTCCCTTGAGAGATTTCCCCACCGAGTGGCAGAGCTCACCATTATGAAATTCTTTCTAATGTAGTTTCTCTTTTTTTTCTTTTTTTTCTTTTTTTTTCCCCTTTCTTTGCTTTTCCCCACCCTGTCTGCTGGTATTTATATGCTCTTGGACAACTACGCACCTCTCATGTTTGCTGTCCTTACCAGCCCCTGGCAGCTGTGGTTTCACCCAGCTCTCACAGCTTAACTCTTTCACTCAGTGATCCTTCCCTGGCAGGGACACCATCCAAATTGCCTTCCTCTGATTTCATTTCT
Source organism: Megaceryle maxima (assembly GCA_024605025.1). Lineage (NCBI taxonomy): Eukaryota > Metazoa > Chordata > Aves > Coraciiformes > Cerylidae > Megaceryle > Megaceryle maxima. Next base: position 31,900 of record JANHGN010012868.1, on the reverse strand, counting down.
GCTGCTTGGCTGCCAACGGCATGGTGCTTTGCAGACCTTTTGAACTGAAATTAGTGCACGGCTTACTAACTGCTCTGTGCTCCCCGAAAGGATCGGGGCAATGGTTTTGATCATTTGGAAAACAAGTGTCTTGCTGAAGCCAAGAAAGCACCAGGATGGGATGCTGGCTCAGCCTTCAGCAAAAGTGTTAACCCTGGGTTTGTCTTAGAGCTCGTGTTTAAGAGCAGCCAATTTCCCTGTAGTGCTTAAATTTTAAGCAAACACTTTAATTCCTTTGCTAGGTCAAAGCTTGTCCTGGAAGAGACTGCCTCCTAAAATATCTTTTTGTGTCCTGATCTCCATGACCTTGCCTTCCAGAGCCTGGTTTGGAAGCATCTCCCTGTGCCTTCTGCTCTCCTATGCTGCTCTCCCCGCCTGCTGCTCCTCTCATGTGTCCTCCTTTCCTCCTCTCTCCAGGTGATATGCACGCTGGTGGCAGCTTTCTTGCACTTCTTCTTCCTCTCCTCTTTCTGCTGGGTGCTGACCGAGGCTTGGCAGTCCTACATGGCCGTGACGGGCCGGTTACGGAACCGCATCATCCGCAAGCGCTTCTTGTGTCTCGGATGGGGTGAGGATCCTGGGTCTGTGGAGCAGCTCCCCCGCTGCAGGAGGGGAACACCGTCCCCCCCTCCAGGATGCTGAGCAGAAAGGGTCTGGGATGCAAGAGGGACTGATGCTCTGCAGAAGGCTTGGCGAAGGGTGCTTGTAACCCTTTCAGGGGTGTCAAGAAGGGCTGAAATGGTTAAAAATAACATGAGCAAGAGCTCTAAGTCCTGCCTTCTGCCCAGTGCACCCAAGGGTCACACGAAATAGAGAAGTCGAGATGGGCAGAGTTTTCAAAGGGTGTGCTGGGGGTAGTTTCTCCTGTGTTTGGGTCCCTTTCTTTCTCCTTTTCTCTCTTTCACTGTCTCCTTCCATGTGCAACCCAGAGCAAAGCAAGCTCTGAAACCCCGTCTCCATGGCAGCAGGGCCTTTCATAGACAAACTATGAGACTGGTGCAGATGCTTGTAACTAATTTTTCTCCCTCTTCTTCTTCCGTATGTTTAATTTATTAGCCTTAAGTGATGCATTCTGTAGTAGCAAACACAAACCCATAAACCTGGGCTTTCAAAGGATGTGTTTGAAAAGAGCAACTGAACAAGAAGTTGCTCAAAAGCGAGCAGGCAAAAAAGAGAAAAGGAGAGGGAAAGCACTGAGCGTCTGAGCTGTATTAGTGTCTCGTTGTACTACTGAAGTCTAGCATTTCACCCCAGGCAAGATATTTCTGATGCTTAGGAAGCGCCCTGATGTGATTGATTCTGACACATCAAGAGCTGTCCTCGTTCCAGCACCTGCATCCCTCTGAGTTTGCACTCCAAGGCTTTGCTTACGACAGAAAAGAAATTGTGTTATGGAAACACCGTGTTTGTGTTTAGCGGGAGCGTAGCCACATCCGTGCAACGCACAGACCGCCTGCGCCTGTGTGTGTTCATGCCTATGGACATACACGAGCACCCTGTGACACGTGAACATCAGGGATATTGAATGCAATGAATGAATGGCTTTTTTTGGGTGATAAAAAGGGGTTTTTTTCTGATTTGTAAAAGCTGGAACAGATGGGCGTGTGAGCCAAGGGAATTTTGGATGGGCAACATTCACATTTGTAGTCTGTACAGATTTTTTAAAAAAACAACCCACCCTACATGTGTAGAAGCATAATTTGCACTGCTAGTGAAATGCAGTCATCTCTGAGCTAGGATGCACTGGCTGATAAATGATGCATAATAACCTTTTGGAGTAGGTTAGGACAAGAAATGAAGAACACTCTCGCCTATTAAGGCAGCAAGTGAATTTGTGATGTTTAGCATCCCGCTAGACTTCAGCTGTGGAGCTGGGATTAATGGCACTTCCAAGAGGAAAGAAGACGAAAATACGTTTTAAAGAGCATAATCTGAAATAATTAGCACAATTCACTTTGTCATGGGCTGATTGTCCCCCTTTTTCCCCTTTGCATATTATCATTTCTCTAAGCCCTTGCTCTAGACGGCTTTGCCAAGTTCTCAGCTGCTGTCAGCTGTAGCTCATTGAGGCTACAGTTCTTTTCACCAGCAATGAGGTTTATTCCCTGGGTTTTTGTTCTTCTCTTGGGTATGTGACTTTGCCTTACCAGAAAATAGTTTTTAGCAATTAGATTTTTTTATTATTGTAATTTAGAACAGACAGATAAACTGTTCTCTAGAAACAATTCAGTCATCGTATTTAGCCCCAGTAAAGAAGTGATTTTGTCAGTCTTTTTATGACAATGTCATCGTTTCCACAACTGGACTTTTAACACTGCCATAGCTCAGGCTCTGAGTGAGTTTTTGGTTTTTCATAACAGTTAAAAAGAATCATAGAATCATTTAGGTTGGAAAAGACCTTTAAGATCATCAAGTCCAACCATTAGTCCAGCACAGCCAAGTTCACCACTAAACCACATCCCTCAGCACTGCATCTCCCCAGCTTTTAAATCCTGCCAGGGATGGGGACTCTGCCACTGCCCTGGGCAGGCTGGTCCAATGCCTGAAAACCCTTTTGGTGAAGAATTTTTTCCGAATATCCAATCTAGTTATGGCTCTTGGTAGTTATTAACAACCAACCTTTTCTAGTGGGACATGATGAACACATGACCTGATTCTCCTCTGACCCAGCAGTACAAAACTTTCTGAAACAGGTTTCTAATGCATTTATTTAGAACTGTGAATGTGAAATTCACTTTCTGCAGAAAGCCACCAAAACCTTGTTGGTGACTGTGTAGGATGAGTGACTGGCCAGAGGCTGATACAAACCACAGAGAGTGTATGGAACAGATCAGTTAGGAAGAACTCTATTTCAAATAATAAAAATTTAGATTTAAAGGTTTGTGGTTTTTTTGTTTTTCTTTTTTCTTTTTCTTTTTTTTTTTTCCCAATCTAATCACATCTAACTGTGATTAGAGCATTAACAGTTCTCCCAAGGCAGAATAGTGTAGCACCCCTCATTATGATGCACTCTGGCTTAGCTACCATGGCAGAGCTACCACCTTCAGTAAATGCTGCTTGTACAGACAGATGTGTTTTCAGGACAAGCTGAGGCTCCTGCCCAGGCTTGGTACAAGCCAGTCTCTGTAAGCTGACAAGTTCACAGCCTGAGACTGTATTTCTGCATAATTATCATGTCTAAGAGAAGCACTTTGCAAAGAACAAGTTGCTATTTTTGGTGGAGTCTTAGCCAGCTTTCCTCTTTCACAGGGCCCCTAGCATCAAGCTATTCTCCTGAAAAAGTCCTTTCACATGTGGTTTCTTGGTGTGCTTACCATGGGATGCCATATTGGTGGTATCGTAGTGAATACAGCACCCAGGATATATCCAGATGAGGTATGAAAGAAGCTCAGCAAGAGGAGCAACAGTGGATTAAGAAAAATGCACTGACTGTTGGTTTGGGACTGATCAAACATGAGCTGTGCTTGAAATCTTATATGGAAAGAGAAGCACTTCCCTTTATGACAAGTCTCAAATGCTATATGTTCCAGCCAGCTTGGCCTTATACCTCCCAGCTGGCTGCAGACCCTCACAGTTCATCAGTCTTGCGATGATTTGTATTGCTGAGTGACCACCTTGCCAGCCGGGTTATTGTTTGGATGCTGTGTCTGCACATCCCTTTGATCTACGGTGTCTTCTGCAGCCACCTGCCGTGACCTCTATAGCACACAAATTAAGGTCTTGTCAAGAAGCACTAATCCTAGCTGGCTACTGATCCTGATAATTCTTAATGGGATTTGCCCATCTTCAGCATTGAGACAGCTTAATTCATCATGTCACAGGGAGGAGGACTATAAAAAGCCACATGGAAACCTCCATAGCTGAAGAACCAGATGTTACAAGCTGATATCCAGCCTTTTCTTCAGGGAAAGGGGAGAGCTGGGTTGGCACTAGTGAACCAGAAAAGTACCCAATCTCCTCTGTAGATCCTTAAGCAGTTTACTGGAGTGGGGATAAGAAGGATCAGAAGACTATTAGCAAGATGTAGTGTCCATAGGTAGTTCTGATTGTGCCAAGGCATTCAAGGACCCAACAATTTCAGAACTTTTTATGAGTTTTAGGCCAAAACCCAGCAGCTTGCACAATAACCAGCAGGTTTTCTGTATATGCCTTGCTCTAATTTTATGGGAGCTTCTAGCAGTAAGAACAAGGCAGTAGTTTCACCCCCTTATGACAATCCATGCTGGCACTGTTAGCTCATGACACTTTGAAGATAAATTGTGCTTGGTATATGGTGGTGTCCCAGACAGAGTAACTCGGTCATCCTTTGCATACTTGTAATGAAACGTATCTTATCACGGGCAGCAGGTCTCTCTTAGTTTATTCCCTTTTTGGACTCAAAAAGAGAGCAGGTCTCTGGGCAGAGAATAAGTATCCCAGTTTGCAGAAAGACCTGATGTTCTGATGCTCTTTCCCATTGTTGTTCAAAGGGGACCTGCTCTGTTATAAATCATGGCCCAGTACTAAGGAGACCTGTTTGGAAGAGGGGGAACTTGCTTTCCATTTCTTTTTTTATCTTATTTGGGTGAGATCTGAACTGAGGGATTGTCAAGCCCTGGCCCAGGCTGCCCAGGGAAGTGGTGGAGTCCCCATCCTTGGAGGGATTTAAAAGCTGTGTAGGTGTGGTGGTGAGGGACATGGTTTAGTGGTGGACTTGGCAGTGCTGGGTTAACAGTTGGACTCGATGATCTTTTCCAACCTAAATTATTACTCTGTTAAGAGTAAACATAGCCCTTAATCTCCTCATTGCTAGCTTCTTTCAGTTGGGTTGTGGCTTGATATTCCATCTTCAGGAGACACTTTTATATAATCCTGTCCAGCCCGTGTACCTAAGAATAAAATTAATATATTTTATGCATCTGCATGTACTGTGAGTCCCTACACAACTGCTGAGAACACAGCAGGATATGAGCTGATTACATCTGATGGCATTTACTTCATTAGCAGAGGTAACAAGGGTTCATGCTTTTGGCTTTGAAGGTCCTGGAGTCAGTCTCTGCCAAAGACCCAGGCTGGTACACATGATGCTAGAATAACACTGGGAAGAATGGGGCATAATATGTGGTTGAGTAGGAGAAGATCTGCACATATGCTTAGATGTCCAATTTTCTCTTGTTTCATTTCCACAGGGCTCCCCGCCTTGGTGGTTGCTATTTCCGTGGGATTTACTAAAGCCAAGGGATACGGCACCGTCAACTAGTGAGTAAAGGAGCTCTTCTTCCTTTTTCTTCCTGCCTCACCTTCCATCCTTTTTGCCAAAACCCAGTCACAGACCCGCAGGAGTCAGAGTAGGAGATAAATTCTGGTGTGCTGCCCATGGCAGAGGGAAGCAGGGATGGTGGGACAGAGAGGAGCCATCCCTGCCTCCCTGCCTCCTCAAGCCATCACCTCACCAAGATGGATTGTGTATTCCTTTAAAAACACTTCCACAGGGACAAGTTAGATTTAACTGTTGTATTTATGGCATCACTTTGATCTAAGTACTTCCTACTTAGAGATAGTTAAATTTTTAGTTGGAAATGCAGAATTTTTAAAGTTTAGGATGTTAAAGAATTAAAAACAGCTTTTCTCTTTGTCTATTTAATGGTTTGCTTGATGGGTCCCAAATCTTCAGAATGGCTCAGCTCAGTTTTAGGCACCAGAATGAGCATGAGTTTTTCCAACCAAGGTTTTGCAAGCAATCTGAATTTGCCTGTTTTCTGAATTCCACACGATTTGCCTTTAGGAAATGTTTATTTTCATGTACTAGGGGAAAGAAGGCAGGGTAGAAATAAAGGAATAAAGCTGTGCAGAGGTAAAAAATACATTAAGGTAAAGCTGGAATCACTCAGAGCTAAGCATTAGTACAACTTTAAAAAAAGAAAAAAGAAAGTAGTGTTTTTTCCATTGTGTTGTGAAAAAGACAGCTTAGAAGAAATTTTATTCATAGTGGCAGCCAAAGGATAATATTTTATGTAGCAATAAATCAGACCCTTCCCTGCTGCAACCCATCACTATCCAGAAGCTTCCTGGCCAGTGGTTTGTATTCCACATGAACACTGTTTAAGAAAAAAGCTGGAGATGTGGCCAGCAGCAGATAAGGGCTCGATAGGTCCACTGAAACCATGTCATGTGAAAACCCTGCTCGTTCTCAATTCCCACCACATTCTGCACATCCACGAGCAAATGGCTCAGGGTTTGCGTTTTGATTGCAGGAGAGTATTAAAGCAGCACAGCAGCGTCCTCCCTTTGCTTTGCAGCCTCAATTACTGCAGTTGAAATAACTGTACAGTCCAGAGGGCTCGGGAAGGTGGGTTTGTCACATGCAAATCCACAGATACAATTCCCAAAGCCTGTGCCTGAGTCAGGATGCATTGTCTGTACCTGTGCTGACTTGCCTGCCTCGGTTCAGGTGACTTGTCATGGTGGAGAGGGTTCCAGTGCTTGTTATATGACTCAGAAGAGGACAACAGAAAGCCTGGCTTTCAGAAGTATCCCCAAAACACTTTAGCTTTTCTGTTGGTCTGCTGTTTCTGGCAAGAAGCTTCATGCAAGTCCATGAGGACAACTCATAATGAACAAGCGGCAGGGGAATGGGAGGGAAGTCCTAAATAGTTCTGCTTCCTTTCCTGTGTCTAGACTGGTGGGAGTTGGTGCGAAAAGCTCAGTAGCCCCTTTCCCATTAATGCTTAAGGACCACCACAGAGTTTTGTGATCAAAGTTGACCATACAAAAGAGCCTGGTCAGGGAAAGGAGAAATGTGCAGGAAATCACACCCTATTTCACTGCTCTGGACCACTGCATGCCAACATCTCCCCGCCCCAGAGCAGAGCCCTCCCAGATTGCAGCCAAAAGGATGTCAATATGTGACAAAACCTGCTGGACTCCTGCTCTCAGATTGACACACCAGCGAGGTGGCCAACAGGCTGTGCTGACTTTGCATCATTCCTACGGGATGCTTAACCACGCCAGCCATCCTCCTTTGGCTGCTAATCCCCTGACTTCTTTCAGCCTTAAAGGCTCCTTTGCTCCTTGCATCCAAGGGATGGATGCTGCCTGCCTCACTGCCCCAGCAGTCTGGCTTCCTGCCTGGGGGGGTTGCAGGGGCTCTTGTGCTCCTAGAAGGAGCTTGCAGCCCAAGTGGCACCATTTCCTAGCTTTGCTGTAAGTGTGTTTGTCACCAAAACAGCAGGGGACTTTCACAACCCGGCAAGTCCAGCATGGTCCTCCTTTCGTCTCCCTTCCACACTGCAGCCCAGTATGTGATAAAGCTGGTGAATCCCAGCAAAGTCATGAGAGAAGCAACAGTTCCTCTCAACCACAGAGAGCCCATCAGACATTCCTAATGCTGCCATCTTGTTGTAATTCCTGCTGTTGGCTTTCCCGAGAGGCAGAGCTGGCAGAGCTAACTTGCAGTCATGCACTCAAGCCAGCAGCTCTGCCCCAAGCAGTGTGGATGTCCACTCCATGCAGCGAGGAGCAAGCAAGTGCATGCTGCTGAGTCAGGTGGGTAATGTGTGTTAAGGGCTAGGGCTGGACCAGCCACTCTGAATGACAGACACTGTCTGTTAACCCCTCTCCTTTCCAAGGGGAAAGAAAAGGGGATGTGGGAGAGAGACTTATGGATTGGAAAACTGAAACAGCTTTAATGAAAATAACAATAACATTGAATATGTACAAATATATACAAAAGCAGTATCAAACCAAATCCCTCTGATGTCATACATGCTACTGTCACCACTGATGCTGTGTAGCAGGCACTGGGGGAGTCCCAGACTGGACTCAGCAACAGATGGGAACTGGATTCAGGAACACATGGAATGGAATCAAAGACAAAAGGGAAACTGGCTATTGAAGAAGAGGTTTGACCCTCATGGTCCCTCAGCTTCATAACAAATGTGATGGATATGGGATGGAATCCCTCCCTGGACAGTTTAGGGTCACTTGTCTGTTCCTTCCTGCAGGTTTGGCTTTTTACTTTCTGCACCCCCACAAGATTTAGCAGTGACCTTGGTTTGCACAGCAGCAAGTATCAGCAAGAGCCTTTCTGCACACACCAACCCTTGGCAGTAACTCTAAACATGGAGCGTGATCACTGCTGGAAGCAGAGACTGTGAAAATCTGCTGTTAACTTCAGACAGTGCAGGGAGTTAGAAGAGGCTGAGCTGAAAAGTAAAATGACTGAACAGGATTAGTTCTGTTCAGACTCAAACCAGGACAGTGTGGTGAGTTCATGGTGGCCACGATGCTGCGTGTAGAATGGTGCCGAGCACTGCTGTAATGAGAGTTACATTTGCACATTGCTGTACTTTAAACCATCAAACAAATTTGTGTGCACCAGCTGAGGCAGGGTACCCCAACAGACTGCAGTGCATTTACACTTTCCTCTTTTTTCCCACTCAAAAGGCATAAAAGCTCTCTTATGTTTATGTGTGGGGAGGCCCCTGGTTTTACCTCTCCTCTAGAGCAAAGTCAAAATTACATGGAATGATTTCAGAGCCAAACTCCAACACTTGAGGTTATTCAGACCAAGATTTAACACTGTCCAATGCTAAAGGCATGCAAAGAAAATACAGACTTGGATTGAAGCTTGTCCCAGCATGTTTGCTGACTGCAGAAATGTGAGAGGTAGTTGCAAAGCTTGGAGCTACTTCATTTTTGTCTCTAGTTAGTCTCTAGTTAGTAGAGGGCATGCACAGGGCTTTTCAGATGGGTGGTGGCAGGCTTTCAAGGCACAATGCTTATATCTTGCAGAAGGAAGGAAAGACGTTAGCCACAACCTGTCCCTCCCTGTGAAGCAGGGGTCAAGAGCTGACATGATAAACCCCAAGGGACTTCCCAGTGTCTTTCAAAGCTTCCTTCAGCCCTGCAGTTTCTGGATCCTAAGAGCAGTGCATTAGCACCCATTGGTTTTCTTGTGGAGATGAGCATTAAGACAAAGCAGGGCTCTGATATTTAGCTGAGCACAGGATCTGACACTCAGTATCAGCTTTTTTTCTCATCTCACTCACAATGGCTAAAAATCCCTGACACCCATCTATGGGACATGGTCATGAGAACATTCTGGGGACAGCTGAAACTGTTGAAGGCATTGCAGCACTGATGTCAGTATAACAGACTCCCAGGGCAAAGCTGGTGAAAGGGACAGTGTGAAATGCCTAACGTGTCACAGTGACTGAAACTGTTCATCTGCAGGATAGGCCAAGGTGGCCAGCTGCAGTGGAGCAAGTTAAGGGAGGAAAACCTCCATGAGGCTGATGCTACCTAAGCCCTAAACAAAGTTTCACCCAGCTTTGTCCTGTCTTTTTTTTTGTTGTTGTTTGTATATGGAATGAAGCTATTCTGCAATGATAAAACCACAACTGAGCATCAGTAAGGAGGCCACGTCCAATCAAGACGTGGTAGCAGTTGAAGGGTTGGCCCTGTTTCCAAGCTGTACTGCATCAGAGGCAGCACTAAGTGTGGGAAGGTTGTAGATCATATTTAATATTTACCCTTTAGCTGGTCAGACTGGGCCACTGAGTGGTAAGATAAGAAGGGAGAGAGGTTCAAGTTAAAAACTGACTATGTAGTGCAGGATTTGGGCTGTGTCTCTGTTGTTTTCTGAGTGGTGATTCCTCAGCAGCCATTCACTCAGAGGCCTTTATTGCTCAGGACGTTTCTTCTGGAATGCTGTGAACTCTCCATCTGCATTGAGGGAAGGAGGACACAAGGGGCTATTTTATTTTTCTTATCCAAACAGTATTTAAAAGGAGTTTTTGCAGTTGTTTGGGGAGCTGCTGGGGTAGGGTACAGGCTGTACTTCCAGTCTCAAAGAAAGTCTTAGAAATAACACAGGTCTAGAGGAGGACTTGCCACTGCTCACCTCCTCATATTAGGCTGAGTCCCTGATTAATAACTCTCCTTTTAGCCACTACTCCAGGGACTGACTCTGTACCTCTAAAACTGCCTCCTAAAGCTTGAACTGAGTAATTGAGGTTGTGCTACTGGTCGCTGGGAACTCATATCCTTCCCCACAGGAGAGCCCACAAAAAGTTTTCTGAGAGCAGTGCCAGAACACAGAAGATTTCCAGGGGTCCTTACGTGTCATTGCATCAGGACTTCTGTCACCCACAGGTATCTCAGCAGCTTCAATATTTATCTCTAAATTAACTCTGGTGACACTGCCCTGACTCCCAGCTATAGCCTTAGTTATATAAAAATGTTGGCTGTTGCACTGGGGCTGCTTAATTTTGCACACAATTGAGATGAGACCTGTTGCTGGCAGAGCTGCACGTTGTAGTCAGGAAGGTCTCATTGGAAATCGGCTCTTCACAGGACCAAGACAAAAGCCATCCATCTCACATCTTTGTGGTGCCAGATTCACAAAAGGATCAGATGTTTTGCAAAGAGGTCTTTTGCATTGGGCACAAGAGCTGCTGTCAGTCGGGGAAGTGCTGCTTAGAAACAGTAGTCTGGAGCTGCTGATGGTTTTTAAACCATTCACTTACTCCCTTCCAGTGGTAATTTTCTTTAAGAGATCTGTGAAGAGACCCCTTGGCAAGTACTGGGGAACTTCTCAGCGAAACGCAAGTATTTCTGTGCCTTGTAGGCACAGAGCTAAAAGCATCTCCACTAGACTAATATATTTTTGGAGTCTGCTGTCGGTTCCCCTTCTTGGGTATCACTTCACCCTCTCCCTTCCCTCACTGTCAGCCATCACCTCTGACAGCCTTGGAAGTGCTTCGATTAAGCGCTGAGGCAAGGAGGTCAGGCAGTCAGAAGGGATAAGGACCAGTGCTTGGTGATGTGCGAACTTGCCTTCAGAAAGCCTGATGCTCAGAGGGGAAGAGTGGCTGCCAGGGACCTGACATGAACGACCGCCCTCATTGCACCAAGTCCTCATTGCTAATTGGTGTACGGGGCTGTCAGCTCCTTGCTTCAGCTGAGCTGGCAGTTGGAAGAGACCCTGGGAAAAAATGGTCTCAAAATTAGGATGGAGCATTGGAGAAAAAAGGTCTGAGTGAGGACTGGGATTTGGAAGACCTCCTGGTTCCCCCCACCCTCTCCTTGCATCTAAGGAGAGACCTTCAGTTAGTGCAGCCCTCCAAAGCTTCATTCTTATTCCTTCCCTTCCCAGCTGATGATTCACTTTATTATTACAGCTGCTCAGACAGTTTGTGGCAGAGCAACTTGCTATCAGGAAGAAATCAGACTTGATTAAATTAACACATTACAGGTTTAATTTAGAAATAAACAAGATGCAAGCCTCAGAGAAAAACAGAATGTCTTGCGTTCGGTTTTCAATTTTAAATACTTTTTTATTTTCTTTTCCCAAATGTTCTGTGGGTTTGAGGTGAAAAAGTAACATTTTTTTGCAGTCAGAATTAATACAAAAAACATATGAGGCTGATCAACAGAATTGAAATGTTTCCAGGAAGGTTTTGTTTCCTGGGAGACTCTGAAAGGCAGCATCAGTGTGCTTCTGATGCAGAATGAAACCATATTGCTGAGAGTACAGGCACGTAACTGAATTACTGCAGGGTTAGCTGGGTTAAGAGCTTTGAGAAAGTCCTCACTCCATTGTGGTTGCCTGCTCTCATCCTGTGGTAAAGACACAGTAGTTTACTGCTGAAACAGGATTACTTCATTGCACATTTTCTCCAGGGTACTGCAATGTCAAAGCATGCAACTTTCTGTAGGGTTGCTGACACAGTGTAAATTTGCATCCTCTCTTGCCCTGAAGTACCTGGTTTATGTGCCCACACTCTGATTTGCTGAATTCCCCACAAAAATGGACATTTCGGCTCCACTGCTGCTGTAACTGTTCATGACTGTCACAGAGTCACAGGCTGGTTGAGGTGGGAAGGGATCTCTGGAGGCCATGTGGTCCAACCACCCCACTGATCAAGCAGGGTCACCTAGAGTTGGCTGTCCAGGACCATGCCAAAACTGCTTTTGAATGTTTCCAAGGATGGAGACTCCACACACCCTTTACTCATTCTTTTCCAGTGCTTGGTCACTCTCACAGTGGAAAAGTGTTCCTGACTTTACAGTCAAACCTGAAAATCCCTGTTTTCTGTCCAGACATCCTGTGATGCTCAACTCTGAGGATGGGAGCAGGGTGAGATTTCCCCTGTCTCTCTTTGCTTGTTTTTCACACCCAAGTTTGTCAGTATGGGGACGTCAGTGTGCAGTAAGACCTGCGTGTGAATGTACAGTGCAGTAGGAGCAATGTGGGAACACCTGGAACATCTTTCATACTGTTTACATGAGAGATGGGATTCATCTCTCCTGTGATGTCTCCATCTGGGTTAGGGGCACTGCTTACTGGGATGGTGAAGATATGGTCAAGGTATTCAGTCAAGTTCAGGATGTGATTCATCTGATTGAATATAGATGCCTCATCCTGGACTCTCTTGATTGGATTTCTACTGACTAGAAATGTCATCAAGTGACTGGCTTTGTGGTAGGCACCGATAGGGCAGACATCAGCACTTAGTCAGAAGAGGGCCCACAGTTTGTATAGGCACAAGACAGTTTAGGAACCTAAATTCCATGCATGGTCCTCCTCAGGTTACATAGTGTGAGGGAGAAGGAACAAGCTGCTTCCCAGAAGAGACACCGCACACCTCATGTTAAGCTCATTCCTTAAAAGCACCCACTTAAGGAGTGCTGTGAATTCCAACCTTGCTGCTGTGTTCTAAAATTTCCCCATGGCAGCAAGCTCCAGGGGAGGATCCAGGAGAAAGAAGAGTACTGCACTACTGGACCAGGCACAGTGGTCACCAGATGAGTGGAGAGACAATTTCCACCATTTCTACTCTTTTGCCTGAGTGAGTAGGACAAGAGCATCATCTTGCCAGCAAACTGACACAACTACTTCGAAGACCTGGTCTGGAGCAGAGCACTGTCATTAATTTTGCACACATTTCTCTGTCTCCCGTGCTATTCTGCAGGCGGACCCCCCAGGCAAATGAGCCCTTATGCAAGTTCAGGAGAAATAGGAAGCAAAACTTGCTCACTGGGAACTCTGAGACTTTTTTGCCATGGGGTGTCACCTCCCAAGATGTACTCTGCAGGCAAAGAGAAGCAGCAAACATTGCCTGTTGGTGATACTAGCCACTGGGTAACTTGCCTTTCTCTCTTCATTTTCCAGTTGCTGGCTGTCATTAGAGGGAGGTCTTCTCTATGCCTTCGTGGGACCGGCGGCTGCTGTCGTTTTGGTATTTAAGCTTGCCTGAAAGCTTCTTTTTTGTTTGTTTGTTTGGTGTTTTTTTAATCTTATAGCACTTTCTTTCATCTCTCAACCCAAGAACCCCCTCTTTTTTTCCCGCTCATGTTTTGAATAGCTTTCTCCTTCAGGAATAAAGAGCAAAACGTTAGACGCCAGCAATCTGGGATAGGTTTGGTCTGAAATTTAATATACATCAGCTCTCAGCCTTCTAGCCCTGTCCTCTCTGGAGTCCCCCAGACATCTGATTAATGCTTTACCTTGGTTTTGCCCTGTCAGGATGGAAGTGCAGGATGATGGTGGAAAACTCTGACATAAACTCCTTCAGAAACTGTTGTTACTGGTTGCTTTCAAACCAGGCTGTGCCTCCACAGCCAGCATTGATTCCTGGTTTGTCCCAGATGACCATGGCATGTGAGCAGCTTCCTTGTTTGCAGGTGAAATGGAGGTCTTCAAGTCAGTGCTAAGGGGGTCCTTTGTGGCTCTAAAAATGTCATGTTAGCTTCTAGTTCAAAGAGATGGTGTGGTTAAAGTGAACATTCCTGAACTCTGTCCCACCAATGCAGGCATGGTGGGTGTCTGTTCTTCTCTCCCCTCACCCTTGGCCCCAGCACAGCACCAAAACCAGCCTTGGCCAGTTACTACTTGAGTTGAAGGTGTCACTCAGGAGATGACATACTTTTTATTAAGTGTCCCTGCTGTTGTAACCTCACTGGCCATGAGAAATCTTAACTGTCAGAGTTCAAAGAATTTGAGAACTGCTGGTCCTCTAGGAAATCCCTCCTGCAGCAATTTCAGATGAGTTTAATGCCACATTTGAGCCTCTACATGTAAGTGACAGTCTGCAGTTTATCTCCACCCTAGTGTTTTATCCCATGGTGAAGCTGTATATCCTCTAAGGCTCAAGTGCCCTGAAGGGTCCCACAGGAATGGAGTTGCGAACACTTGCTGTTTCTTTGTCAGATCAAGCTTTTGTTTCGAGCAGTGCTTGGGGGGGTTAACTGCCCCGCAGTGGGAGCAGCCTTACAGCAGAGTAACTACACAAAATCTCTTGCTGCCTCTATTCTCACTGCTGTCATTGCACGTAAGAAAGCCTTGGTGCCATCACAGTGACAAAGAGACAAGCCAGCAGTTGCCCCTCCTCTGTAATAAAGCAAAGCTCATATCAGAGTCTTTAGCATGGGACTGAGACACATAGTTGAGCCTTCAGATAGCAATCAGAAAAGAATGGGGATAAGCAGATGTTCATGAAGCCAGTCATTAGGTCTGTGTAGGCACGTGATAGTTGGATTTCCCTCAGTAATGTAGCTGATGGGGGTCAGGGTCGTCTTTATAGCCAGGATAATTGACAGGAGCATTAAGTGGTTTAGTGCTTTCGGATGCACTAACTCTTTGCCCCAGCAACATAACAGCTGATAGCTCTGGCTCAGTGGCTTCAACGCTCAGTAGACAGCAGTGATTAGGAAGGCAGGAGCTTTGGTAGGGCCGAGAGAAGGGGGAGTCAATCTGTTGCCTCAAGCCATCTTGCTTTTGTTGTGCCAACAACTTTCCTTAGCATTTTTAAAGTGTGAGAAAAACATGTAAGTCTGCTTCATTTGGTGTTTCAGTTTCCACTCACCATTGAAGCTGGAAATGGAGATGTCCTTACAGAGAGGTCAACACCTGCAAATGGTGGTTCATACAGCTGATCACCCTAGGAAGTGGTGAATCATCTCTGGAGTTTTCTGTCTCTATTCAGTACCTAGAGAGAGAGACTGCACACCCAGTTTTAGGCTACCTGACTCATTGCTGGCTGAAGTGAGAAGTCAAGGCTGACCAAGATGGTATCTTTCCTGAGGAGCTTGTGGAAGGAGAAAGAGGAAAAGCAGCACTGGAAACCTTTTTATAAATGGGAACCTGGGAAACAGATAAGCTCAGTAAGTTGCCCAAATTTATATCATGACTTTAGAAGTCAAGCACAGAGTTCTCAAGGTTGTACTGTCTAAGAGTGGACAACTTCTGTTCTCTGTGTACATTGTCCTGATTTCAGGTTGACTATGTCAGTGATGGAGGGACAGTCCACCTGGGTCAATGTAAGAACAGGTCTGTAAAGGGGATATGCAGCAGTGCTGCTCTCAGGATGGCTTTGCAGTACAGCTGCTGCTGTGCAGGGGTTCACCGATAAAGGTGGGACTTGACTCTGTGCCTGAGTTCTTTCTAACCCCAAACTCCGATGAGCATCACATATAGATGCCCAGGTGACTTTGTAGACATCTGACTTATCTACAGCTTGGCCTGTTAGCCTAGCCTTAGCCCTGGCCAAGCTAGACTCGTCCTTACTACTCCCAAGCCATTCAAGCATCTATGTACTGCAGTTTCCCTATCAATGTGATCATAGAATCATAGACTGGCTTGGGTTGGAAGGGACCTTTAAAAGTCATCTAGTCCAACACTCAATAATTTTTCTATTGTAGTAACCTTCTTGCTCCGTACCCTCCCTTGTTATTCTCCACATTGGAAAAAGGCCTTTGGCTTGGAGAATATCTTTGCTTGAAATAACACTCAAGATGGTTGGCCTGCAGCTTCAACAATATTTTCTACTTTTACTCAGTCCATTATCACCCCATGGCTGCAAAGATTTGACTTTTAGTCTTAATAACCCTAGCAACCTGAAATGCAGAGCTGTTGTGAGCAGTTTTACTCACATAGCTCAGGTGAAGCACCCTGGTGACAGTTGTGTGCAGACTGAAGGCAACAGGTTACTGCAGGGAGAGGGTCATAACATGGTGAAGTCAGGACAGACAGTCATCAGTCATCAGGTACTGGTTATAATATATATATATGTAATATCTCCAGGACTGAATCTCAAACTTGTCTCTTTCCTTCTGAAGGGCATCCCAGAGATAAGGAAGGAAAGTTATACTTCATATTACTAAGACAGGCTGTGTTTAGAAGCATGTCCCTGTTATATCCCTGATTTTTAAAGAAATGGAGCCAGGATCAGAGCAGGATGTTGATCATGATGACCAATGTACTGGATAAAATAGCTTTTTTTAATGAAAACAATTGCAGAGCTACACTTTGTCATCTCCCCTGCTCTGTATGAATCAGGATACACACTGTGTTGTGGCCAGCCTCCCAGGAGCAGTCCAGCCTGCCACACTTCAACCCCATCTTTCATACTGCTGTGCTCCACCTTAAAGTCTCTCTTGCACTCACCAGCCTCCAGCACAGTGAAGAAGGATCAGTGAACTGAAAGTGCTCGCTCACTCCAAACACATAACTGGGGTTTGCTTTCCTGCTGATCCTTGGCTGAGTTACTGCATTTGACTTGCCAGTGTTGTTCCTCTAAAATAATACCATGGTGAGCTCTAGAAATGGACTCACAGCTGTGGCAAGTAGTCCACTGACCCAGCAGCTGATGCTAAAGAAAATAACAGCTATTTGTGAGATCTTCCATTTATTCCCAGCTGTGGACTGCACATGAGTAAGCTGGGTCATGTTCTGCTGAAACCAGCAATCCAAACTCAGAAAGATTGCTCATTCTTGAGGATGATTTAGGCAATTAGGTGGAGGCTTGCTGTAAGCAGACATCTCCCTTCCTTTGGACTAGGTGTTGTAGTAGGTGTCTCTTAGGACCACCTCTCAAGGATCTATTAAACTCAGTAAGGCTCTCAGCTAACTTGTCACAGTGAACAACTCTGAATTTGGCCTTAAACGTTTCCTTGTGAGCCCCACATGCCAAAAAGCATCTAGCACATTGTTCTACCAACACCAGATGTTTCCCTGATAGCAAAACCAGGAGTGTGTCACTTTTTTCCACCATCAATGCTGTGCCTCCATGAAGAGGGTGGTGCTCAAGTGTCACTAATGTGTTCACATTTGGAGGCTGATGAGGTTTGTAAAACAGATGCAGCTGGCAGCAGTGGATGGAGTCAGAAAGGCACCATGAGGAGTTTAGGATCGCTTTGCCAGACCTCAGCTCCATATTTGATTGTCAGTATTTATACCTGGTTGATACAGACGTCCACACTCTCACCCTAACAAAGCAGACCAACGAACTGCATGTAGTTGTCCTGCCCATGGAGGATTTACTTGGAAATGACTAGATGGCTGATCTGTGTGCTGAGCCATCAGCAGTATCTCCCAAGACATTCCACTGTAGTAGCTGATGTTTCTACTTGCTCTAGGTCTCCTCCACCTCTTACTTTAAGAGCAGTGGTGCTTGTTCACTGAGCTAGAACTGCAACAAACTGTCTGCACCACACCACCCCACCCCATCCTCTTAATGCTGCTGCTTTGGTAGCCCAGACTCCAGAAGGCACTTTTCAATGTAGCTCTCCCCTATATTGGCCACTTTCTGTTTGTATTACCCTGAAAAATTGTTCTTGTGCCTGGAGTTTACCTTGCTAGATCTCAAGCATTTGTTGGGCTTCAAACAGCCCTGCAGCAATCTGAGCTCTTCACAGTCTTGTCCTTGTTCACAGAGACCTCTCTGATTTACTGCCAGCTGCATTCTGCTCTCCTGAACTCACTGATGCATGGCCAGGGGAGGTGGGACAGGATGGGGAGGGGTCAGAAGGGGTGGTGGCCTGCAGAAGTGTGACTGTGCTACCTGGCTTCATGAGAAATGGGAAGCATTAGATTGCCAAATGTTGGGTTTTTTTTTCCTTCTGTGCTACCAGGATTGACCTGACCCACTTGAGAACAAAATTGTGTGTTGTTTCTCTTTTGACAGGTGAACATGGTTATTGGCATTCTGGTTTTTAACAAACTTGTATCCAAAGATGGAATAACAGATAAGAAACTGAAGGAACGGGCAGGGTATGCCTTATCAATACATCTAAGTAAAGAATGAAAAAAGAAAAACACCCAAGGTTGTGATCAATAACCAGGCAAGGAATGCAAAGAGAGATTGGAGATGCAAGCAAAAGGCAAAAGCAGATTTAAATAAAATAAAAGAATCAAAACACAAACCAGTTGGTTTAATCTCTCTGCCTTGTCATTCAGTGCAGCAAAGGCGAAAGTTCCAGGAAGCAGCACTGTGTTACTATGGAAGAAGGTTAGAAGTTCATCTCTTTGTTAAAATGGCTTCAACCCAGGCTAGTCTCCTCCCAAAGCTCAGGGAGAGCAAAGTGACACTTCTCACTAACTCCTAGAGACAGCAGCTGGGTTAGAGAGGGACTCATCATTGCACAGTGTGGCACGTGGCATGGGCTGTGTAACACAGAAGTCCTGTCTGATGTCTCACAGGTGGCTGAGGGACAGCAAAGGTGTGTGATACTTGTAAGAAAAGGGTCTTTGGAGGTCTAGCAGTTAACAGATCAGTAGATGGATGTGTGAAGAGGAGGACTGGTAAGTAAAGGTACCTCTTCTGCAAGAAAAATTTCTGAGGTCGTCTGAGGTTCTCTGTCTTCTCCACAGCCACCACCCCAACCTCCATCCCTGAAACCCTGGGCTTGTGGTACCTCCTTTTTATTGTACTATAAACTGAAGAGCTGACTCAACAGTTCTTATCACCCTGGTGTCTCACCACGGGTTGGCTGGGGTGGCAGCTATAGTGCAGGGCTCTCTGTCAGGTAACTTCCAAACTCTGTTGTCAGTGGCTGTTTTCCTATTGGCTCCAGTAGAATGAGATGATTCCCTCCCCTACCTTCATCTTCATTTCTGGAAACAAGTCTGTATCCTGCTCAGACTTTATCCCTGAGCTATGCCATGCTCAGAGCAAAGGACAGAAGTGGCACACTGACACTCTTAAGTCAAATCAAATGCACAGGTCAGCCTGGCTGCCAATGCTAGTATGTTATTTCCCTTACTTGGCTTGCCGTTGCAGTCAGAGAAACTATTTCCTTACCTGCTGCTAGGAAAAAGAGGGTTGTGTGCTTTCACTTGTGCATTGATGGCATTTGATTTATCACTGTGGGTAACAGTTGTATTCTTGAAGGAAGAAATTGTTTACAAAGACAGAAGAAGAGCAAGGGGTGTTTTGGTGCCTCATGTCTGTGGCTGCGGGTGGAACCTAAAACCTTAGGAGGCTGGTGGAAAAAATACAGAATATACCCTCTCTATGAAAGTGGAGCAGGCATTGCTTGCTGCTCTCTTAGGCTTCACAGGGAGCATAAGCTACTTTATCCACTGCAGTGCTGCAAAAGCCATGAGCCCTGAACCCGGGTTCCAGAGGGTAGAAGCAGAAAGTACAGATGAAGGTTCAATTATTCCTCTCATTGCACTATATTGAGTAGTTCTGGTGGAAGTGGTTTTTAATTGAGTGATGATAGCAAAACTGAGGGTAGAAGCAAGCTCTTATCCATCCAGGGGAGAAACACAGGAACTTGTTATGGTTCATTTTTTGTTGACATGCCCAAGCAATATCGTCCCTTGGTGCAGCAAAGAGCGGAATCTCGATGCCTGAGCAGTGCCGTGGTCATGATAACGAGAGGAGCTTAAGCACATTTGGATGATCAGAGGTATCGGTTGCTGCTGGGTTGAACAGGTACACAAAGAAATGACCTTGGTGCATTGCTTAAAGCAGCTGCTAACAAGAAAGAGCTTTATTCTGGATGATGCCTTCTTCACAAAGAGAGAACTCAAGAAAACACCCAAACTGCAGGCAGAGGCTCTAGTGAGATAATTGCACTTGAAAGTCAACACTGAAAAAAAAGGTTTATTGGATTAGCAGAGCAGCGAGTTACTGTCCCTCAGTCTCTCCCTCTCTAATCTAAACTGCTTACAGAATGACCTTATTTAATACATAGCAGCTGGTTATTGATCACATTCAGAGTTGTACTTTGAAAACAAAACCTACAAAGCAAAACAAAGAAAAAAGTAATTTTTCTGATGTTCTTTATTTTTTCTTTCTTTTCTCTCCCCCCTCCCCCCCCTCTTTCGTGTCCGTGTGTGTGTGTGCAGCACTTTTAAGCCTTCTCTGTGCTCAGTGATTTTGTTCTCTTTTCGAAGTGCACCCGCTAAGAGTGCGGAAGCACTTTTGAGAGCTCTGGTGCCCCTTCCCTTTAGTTAGCTGCTTCTGGTCTGGGCTTAGGAACCGTGTTGGAAGGTAGATCTGAAGATAAATCAGAATGAGTAACAGTATTGGAGATGTTTGGATCTGAGGAGATGGTGTAAAGAAATGTTGTGTTTCCTTTAGCAGAGGCAAGAAGTATGGTTCAGTGTTGAAAAAAAAAAAAAAAGAACAAAAAACCCACCAAAAAAAAAAAAAAAAAAAAAAGGGGGGGGGGAACCCTGTTAAATACTAAGAGGAGGCCAGCACACATCCTGCAGATCGATTGACACAAATAAATCAGTGCTAGCAGTTCCCATGAAATAATATCCAAGACACGATAGGTTTTGCCCTATACTTAGCAGAGGAAATTACCATGATTGCTGTTGTCACATCTGTCAGAAAATGTTGACTTTCTAATGACAATGACTTTATATAGCTATATGACAAAACCAGGCTGTAGGGAGTTGGGTGTGATTACCTGGAGGGCTTGAGAAACACACAGCACTGCCCCAGCTCCTGTCCAGACACAGGAGAAAACCATACAAGTGTCTCCCATCAGAATGGTCTCTGTGGTCAGCTGCACTGACAGCCTTTGAGCTCTGTTGACAGGAGTGTTATTTAAATAAATGTTTACATGTCAGATGCAGGAGCCTTTAAAATGAATTTTAAATTTATTCAGCCAGCTTTTATTCCAGAAGCATTTGTGTGCTCACACAGCAAGGGAAGAAGAATGAGACTATAGGGTATATTCACAAAGGCTAATTTTAGCCTGCTGAGTTTAATCTTCCTAGGCTTCCTCTAACTGCTGAAGAGAGACGGGAGCCTTGTTTAGTTTTTCCAACTTGCCCCATAGAGGACCTTTCTTCTTTAATTTCTCCACTGATTATAGAGAGGACTTCAGAAAGTTTGCCCCAGTACCTTCCACAAAATATTCTCTGTCCTGGTGCGGTGTAACAGAGCTGGATCGTCAGTGCATAGAGAGGAAAATAATTGGGAAGGTAATATTTACATTAAAATAGGAACAGATTTGGATTGCTCTTCATCTGGGAATGTTTCATGTCAGAAGCAATGCTCCTGCTCTTCAGGCCTTGCATGGTGTAAAGCACCGGTCAATAAAAGGTAGCAAAGTCCAGGCTTCAGTGAACACACCAGATGAGTCTGTGAGCTGTTTGTGAATATTTAGGAAGCAGAAAAAGCTAAATTAAATGAATGCATTATTCACTGTGATTATTTCATTAGCTACCCTTTCATAAACACAGGCACCAATATAAACCTGCTGCGGAAATTCAATATATTAACAACCCCATGCCCCCAACAAGAACAAATTAGAATATAAATGTATCCACATCTGTGCCTACTGCTTATGATTTTCCGCATAAATACACCCAGCGGCAGTTACAGTTGTGTGTTATAGTGGTCTTTTGGCCAGTTCTTTGTGATTCAGTGTCATTCATGTTTTTTCTGGTATAGTTTTCCATCAAATTCCTCAAATCAATCTGCTTTCTTTTTGCTGCCTATCTCTGCCTCTTTCTGTCTCTCTGCTTATCTGTTCTTTGTAGCTTATAGATTTGGGGGTAAGCTGTATTTTTTTTAAGGGTCATGCACTTAATGCCCCTCAAGACCCACTTTATCTTTGGTTCAACCATTCTCCTCACTGGATTTACACCATCATAGACATAGAATCACAGAAAGGTTTAGATTGGAAAGGACCTTAAAGGTCATCTATTTCCAACCCCCTTGCCGTGGGCAGGGACACCTTCCACTAGACCAGGTTGCTCAAAACCACTTCAAACCTGGCCCTAAAGATCCTTGAAGATCCCATCCTCACTGGAAGATATATATCTTCCACACAGAGAAACAGGAGGTAATTTTCTGTGTCTGAAGGCTGAAAGTTTCTGTGGGATACTTTGGCCATTATTGTAGAAGGGAATAATGGCTTATGTCACTGTAACTAATTAAAAGACCAATCAATAGCCACTTGAAAGTGGGCCACCAGAACCTCTGATAATGCTGTGCTGGTGTTCACGGGGGTGTCCTTTTTGCAGTGAGACTGAACACAAAACTGTAAAAGTTTAGAAATGACTGTCAAGTTTCCTAATCGCTCTCCCAGGCAGGGCAGGCCTGTAAAAGCCCCAGTGTTTGGTACCGGCAAATGTCACTCCTCACCACCTGCACTGCCATCACCCAAGAATGACAGACCTACTGTCCTTTGGCAGCGATGTTCAAGCCTTCTCTTAGCCACTGTAAGTAGGTCTGTAGGATGTTTTGAAGACTTCTGCCCATTTTCTAAACCAGATATGATGCAGTTGTTTGAGAGTGCACACAAACTAGTAAATTCTGGGAAGAAACAAGGCCACTGTCAAAGCTAACGTGGCCTCTGGGCTCCTGAGTAAGAGCTGGCTTGTCAGCTAGGTGGGTTCACACACATCAGCTTCTAAAAATCATGAGGATATGGCCTTTAGCAGATCCCTACAGCCCCTTATACCAGCAGCCCACAATGGCCTGGTTCAGTGCTTGTTCCCATCCAGAAAAAGTGGGAACAACTGATGGGAATAAGATTCAACATTCAACCTGGAGATATTTTCAGCTCCAAAACAGTATCTGAGAGAAGAAATGTCTCAGAAGTAGTAAGCCAGTCTGACTCCCTTCAGGGCAGGTTGATGGTTTTACAAAATGCCCAAGCTTATGCTTAATTAACTTCCAGAACAAAAACGGTCACATTTGCATGTCCTTCATCATAGATGGAGCAACCAAAGAGTTGCCTGTGCCCCGGTATAGTCAGCTGCGATGTGGGTATCTCCACCAAGGCGAGGATTAGCACAAGGGCCAGTGGAGAAAATACATGACTTACTCCTTGCATTGCTTTAGGAAGGAAGATAAGGGGACACAGTGCCCACAGCCCTACTTCTTGCCTTCTACTGTACAGCCCTGCCACCTTTTTTGTTTTGGCGCAAAAAGGTCAGGAGGGAAAAGAGCAATTTCTCAAAAAAACAAACCAAAAGGAGGTGGAGACTGGGAGAGCAGTACTGGTTTCTCTTCCGAGGGTGCCAGAGAGAGACACCCTGAATCTGGCAAAACATTCACCAACACAGTTCCACCCTCTCCAGTGGCACCGACACATCTCTGAATTGTACATTTTTCCCATTTCCCGCATCTGGAGTGGTACAGATGAGAGAGTTTTATTCCTGCCTGTCTTTCATTTCTCTTTTCAAACTGGGTATGGTTGGTTCGTTCCCTTTCTTCTTTCTTCCTTTCTTTCGTTCGTTCTTTCTTTTGGCTTCTCTTTCCCTTTCCTTTCTACGTTTGTGTTCATAAGCAAAGTGTTTTGTTTTGTTTCAGTCTTTTGGTTTTAATTGCAGTCAGATGGCAGTGCCCCTTTACGGCATGACGCTCAAATGTTCCAAGTGTGGAGTAGTTTCTTCTGCTGAAGTTTCGGCCACAGCCACCAGTAACGCCATGTTAGTTCCTCTAATTTCAACTTCTTTTCTTTCTTTCTTTCTTTCTTTCCACTTTGTTGGGTTTTTTTGTTTGTTTGTTTTTTTTCTTTATTTTCTAATTTATTTTATTTTCCTCTTTCATTTCCCTGCACTCACCAGCCCTTGTTTGTTTTCTCTCCCCATTACCCTGCCCACATCCCTACATCCCCAACTCTCCCTGACCTCATTCTGTGGGCCATGAGTAGTGTAGGGCTCCTATAACATCCCTGGAGCAAAAGCTGATGAGCTAGATCCTGAAAAGCACTTTATGACATGCCCATATTTAAGCATGTGAGCAGTCCATGGAAGACAAAGGGGCTCTTTGTTTGTTGGAAGCTGGTATATGTTTAATGGCCCTGTTTAATTTAGCCCTTGGAGACACAGACTTAAAGATGTGGTTCCCCTTAATTTCAGTGGTAGACAGGGGCCTTAAATTCCAGCTTTGTCAAACACTTAAGCACATGCTTCAGTTTTTCACTCCAGAGGCTGCAAAGCATTGAGTAGGATTTAAGTGATTTGATTAATCACTTCTAAGTGGTTGGTTGGTTTTGGGGTTTTTTTTATTCTTATAAAAGGTTAGAGTTAAGTTTGGTAACTCGTAAGGCTGCAGTACTGATTTGATAAGTGTTGACTCCCTCCGTTTGGACCCCTAAAAGCACTAGGAATTAGTTTTTGAAATACTAAAGTGTTTCATAGCTCTGAGTTAAAAAAGTCAAATACTGTTAAATAATCTTCTTTGATCCTGCTGGATTTAGTAAAACTAAAAAATAATGAAAATGCCAGAGCTTTGTTCTGCTGGAAAAATTGTTGCTATTTATACAGTTGGTGTTTTTCCCAAAGGTTAAGATAGAAGGGAGAGTGAACAGGGAAGGCTTGTCTTCTTTCTTTTGAAATTTTAGTATCTACATAATTTCCAAACAATGCTATATTTTGGTTTTGATGCCTAAAGTAATATATGTAAAATGTGTGAAGGAAACAGTCTCAGATCTAGACATTTTCAGTTTGAGAACTTCTACCTTTAATTCATCTAAATAAAACCAGGCAGCTGAATGCCCAATCTCAAAAGGTAAAAGTAGAAAAGAAAATCAAAACACGAGGTGTTTGGTTTTGTTGTGTGTTGTTGGGTTTTTTCTGAAAATTGAACCATTTATATAAAATCCCAAAATGTTTAGGCAAAGAAGTACATTTCTGAAAAACAACCGGTTCTTCTTAGGAAAAGAGAACACGTAATCACTGGCGAGACATTTCTGTCATGCAAAACCTAAATAAAATCTCGTTTAGTTTTTCACTGCTGAAGTCATTTACTTACCTTTTGCAACAGTGCTGAGATGAGATGGCGAGATGGCATTGGTCCAGACACGTGTAGCAAGGTCTGGAATTAGCAGGTCACTGCATGGTGGTTTCCTGGGACTGCAGGGGAACGCTAAACTGGCAGAAGCTTTATTATTAATAAATTAGACTATTAAATAGGGGAGGCTCTCAGTTCACAGCAAATTCATTTAAAGAGTAAAACAATCTCAAGTCCTTCTCCCATATTGTCTGACACTGGCCTGACATAAACCACATATTCTGATTCAGCTTCAAATCAGAAAAAAAAAAAGGAATGTGAAATCCAGATCTTGTACTTATCCTGCTTATCTGATTTAAGTGGTTTGATAGAAATTGGAGGACTCTTGTAAGTAGGTATGTGTTTTGTTTCCCAGTAGTAGAATACCTTGGATGATAAATTCAAGCACCGATTTTGTTGTTTGTCCTGAAGTGTCCTATGCTCTTGCCCTTGCAAAGGGACCACTGAATTAGTTCGTTCAGCCCTCATCTACCCTTGGCATCCACTTCATTCCACAGCTGAACTGTTTTCTGTTTTTCTTCCCCCAAATCTATCGTAAGTGAAGTTGTCAGTAAGGCAAAGCCCTGCTTATGCTTCATGCCACTGCCACCATTCCCTGGCCTTCATCCCAGACCTTGGATCAGCTTTGCCATTCAGTTTTGAAGTCTTGCAATGTAAATCAGGGGCTGTGAGGAATTCCTGGCTTCTCTCTGACCTGGAATTAGCCATAGTTGTTTGGGAGAGAGCACATCAAGGATGTTCCTGCCTTGTTCCTGCTGGGATTGCTTATGCCTTCTCCAGCTTTGTCCTTCAGAGTCTCATTTCTGGAATATCATGACATAGGATAGATCCTCTTGTCCATTTTTCTTGGCTTTCAGAAATCATAGAAGTTTTGAGCAACTCTATGTGGAATATCTTGTGTCTAAGAAAGAAGTGGCCAGAGAAGGGGATGTGTAACTGAGGAAAAACATAGCAAATCACTGATGGGATAGCAGGTAGCAGTCATGACAGAAGTGAAAAAATATGCACAGGAAATTGTGCAATTTCTTGATTTAAGAAATGATAAAAAAGGAAAAGCTTTGAACGTCCTGTTAAGGGATCTGTTAAGACCTGTTAAAGGGTAGCTGGACTTGACAGCTGTGGATTTAAAAAGTCCCGTCTTTTTAGGTTGTTCTGGAGAAGATGCTGAACATATCTTGCCATTATGGGATCTCTATTCCCACATTTCCTTCCTGTTATTGCTGCCTGTAGGGTAGCCTCAGCCTGTGAAATACTGCCTTATAATTGAGTTATCTTGGCTACCTCTGAAAAAATTTTATCAGAGACAGGGAAAAAATATGCATGCCATTTCTTTGTACTTGCTGTGAACAAGAACATCCACTCATCCACTGCAGACACCAGAGACTGCTATTGGATGGATGGATGGAATTCTTGCTAGGCATTGCATTGCAAATATGGACTCTCCAGTTCTGACTGCAGAGAAGACATTGTCCTAAGACTAAGGCTCTGGCACAGTGTATTCTTCATGCAAGCAATCCACCCAAGAGTCACTGTCAGGGAGCCCATGTGACCCTTCTCATGTATCATCCCACTT
The DNA here is from genome assembly GCA_024605025.1 of Megaceryle maxima. NCBI lineage: Eukaryota > Metazoa > Chordata > Aves > Coraciiformes > Cerylidae > Megaceryle > Megaceryle maxima. Next base: position 5,254 of record JANHGN010012868.1, on the reverse strand, counting down.
AGGTCACCAGAAGCTCATGTGTCAAATCTGCCATCTATGGGATTTGCTCCTTTTCTTGGCTCAGAGTAATTTCAAGTAGTCTTAAATGCCAAATTTTCTGCCCGTATTGTAGTTCCAGGACTAATATGAATCAACATTTCCATGCGGGGATGGTTTTACGAAGCGGGCTGTTCCTCAAGAAAGTGTTGTTGTCACAGTTTAAGGAATTTAAAATTGCATCCTTACCTGTAGATAATACTTGGGCCCTGAAGGTCCTTGCTTGGACTTTCAAAGAACAACTTCCCTTATTAGATGTGAATAGTCAAGCAGCCTGCCCAGACTTCGTTACCTGCCTGTGTCATTTAGAGGCATCTGATTTCCTGTTCCCTTAGTTGTATGGTTAAAGTTACAGCAACTGAGAGAAAAGTCATCTCTTGGTGAAATTAGAAATAGTATCTAGTGTTTCTATGTTGCCTGTGCATGCAAAGCGCATCCCCAATGCCTCCTCTTTTCTACTTACAGGTTTCCTATCTTGGTTATATGGGTATTGAGTTCAAGAAAGTTTTTCTGAAACTGTCCCTAAAATTGTAATGACACTCGAGTTGGAAGAGGGATAAAGCACAGGAGGATGAGTAAAGTAAATCCTTGTGCTGTGGTTTTCCTGGAGCAGAACTGTGATGCAGGAGTAGCACGCTCATCAGAATAGTGGAGCAACTCAGAATCATAGAATCATAGACTGGTTTGCATTGGAATGGACCTTTCAAGGTCATCTAGTCCAACTCTGCTGCAACGTGAAGGGACCTCTTGAACTAGATCAGGTCTCTTAAGAGTCCCACATGCCACTCTGCAGCATGTAAGGAGCCATCCATTGTCTTGTGTGTTGAGTCCACCTACCATTTCCCATTTCAGAGCTCCTCTCCCGGAGCTGCTTTCTGAATTATAAAGTTCTTTTTCCTTCAGCTTTTTCTTTAGCTTATGGTACTGGCTGCCCTGTTGAGTAATGAGAAGTATTGATCATTTACCTCATTATAATAGCTCTTTACACCTTTGCTGGCATGTACTGTGTGTCCCCCTGCCCTTGCCTTACGTCAGGGCGCAGGCCTCTTCATCTTTCTTCATGTAGATCTCTTTCCAAGGACATTTATTTTTCTCTTTCCATTGCTATCCTCTAAGTGCCATCAGTTTATCCTGCTTCTTTTACAAAGATGAAGGAAGGCTTTCAAGGCTGCCAGTTAGCTAAAGAACAAAGCCACAGCTAGTTTTTGACATTTTGACCAAAGGCCATCATCTGCTTCTTGCCAGAGCTGGGTCTGCTGTGTGCTTTCATAAGGCTATGTCTTTGCCATGCTAGATAAAGCTGTGTGACGATGTTACCGTGTGGCCGTGTTGTCACACGTCATTGTAATTCTCTTTGTTTACACTCTGCTGTGGCACTGCCATATCACAAAGTAACCCCCTTCCTCTGCAGTGCAGCAGTAGCGTGCTGCGGTGGGGTGGAACAATGTGACACGACAACTGTACTGCTGAATAGCATTGTCATGTCATGGTCACCACACAATGAACCATCTTCATGCTTTCACAGTGCAAGCTAATGATCTTCCCTTGATGCTGCTGTCACTCATCGTGAGTGCTGTCATGCAAGGGACAGATAAGAGGATCTGTCAGCTAATTCTCAAGGAATTGTCTCAAGGAGTAAAAATCCTGGTTTCATTGATCATAGATAATCTATAATGAAGAGTCATTAGGCAATCACAGTGTCATTATATAACACAACATGATTTCATTTCACATCACGTGGCACCCTAACGTGAATTTTCTTAAATCTTGTAAGTTATTCTGGAACCTTTTAAGGATGCAGAGTACCTTCTAAAAAAGGGACAGATGGAAAAGTGGCAGAAGTACGAGCTCTGCTATGAACTCAGCTCACAGCAAGTAAAATTAAGGGCACTGTCATGGGAAACCCACTTATCTTCCCCTGAGCTTTCTTCTGAAATTTCAGCCTTTATATGATATCTTTTTTTAAATGGAACTTTTAAAAAAATTAATATTTCAAAAGCTAAGCAGAGCTCTGAAAGTGAGATTAGACTAAGTTACATTCCTATGACCTGTTGCCATCCACTGCCTGAAAATGAGGATTATGCATTAAGTATCAAGCAACATTTCCATAACATTGGTAAGGAATGGATATTGTTGAGAAGACATCTCTGAGGTGAATCACAGAGCAAGAGCAGAAAGGCCGTACTTTCAGCTGGTGTAATCCTCTAGTTGAGGATGTCCCTGCTCTCAGCAGGGGGTTGGACTAGATGACCTCTAGAGGTCCCTTCCAACCCAGACATTGCTATGTTTCTATGTAAGTCAGCACAACTCATCTGGGAAAATCCTGATTTACTCCAGCTGAGTATGTGGCTTAATACTGTTTTCATCATCTGAGTTGGAAAGACAGATGTTGTTTTCATCATCTGGTTGGAAGGGCGGAGATTTAAGTGATGATTTAAAGTTGTTTATGTTTGGAGCAATAGTGAAGTCTATTCAGGTTGTCTTGACTTAAAAGAAAGTTGAATAGTTTGCCCACATTGAGACACATAGAGGAAGGGGCTGGGAAGGACTCACTGAGTCCAGTGTGAAGACAACGGCTTCAGCTTCAGCAGCTCTGAAGGGAGCCTGCTGTAGTTATGGATCATGGCATCTGTGCTCTGCATAGCAAATAGACTCAACAGTGCCTTGTTAAAGGAGGATGCCTGCTTTTTTTTTTTTAGCAGGTTTTGAAGGCCTGAAATTAACCATTTGCTAAAGAGAGGCATAATTTACCCCCTCAGCAGCATCCTTCACAACCCCAGACACATATCTAGGTCTTGGATCAGTTGCATATCGTTGTATATCTGATGTTGCAGTTCTTTTCAAGAATGGAAAACCCATCCATATTTAGATGGGTGGTCCAGATCTGTACTTATATGTCAGATCCGTTCCCAGATGTGGGTGCCAGGTTCCTTGTTTGCACAATGGTGTAACATACACATATGTGTGTAGCAAGAGTGTGCTGGCAGACTAGGTAATTCAAGGAAGCAGAGTTGTCTGGTACAGATCTTTTGTAGCAGCCTCTATTGACTTTGCTGGTTTCCAGCAATACAGTTACCTTACGTGGAAGTTTCTTAATGCTTTTTTTAATTTAAAAAAAAATAAGTATATCCCATTTACATGCTCCCTCAGGTAAATCACATTGCTTGATAACACCTCTAAGGAACACATCTGAGTCAGGACAGGTTGTAGAACTATCTTCAATCAGAGTATCATTATGGCTATAAAAATAACCCGTGACTTCAGTATGTGGTCATTACAGCGGAACTGATGTAACAATCCTTGAAAAGCTCTTAACCAAAGCCAGGGCATTACATCCTGATGTCCATACCTGTGTCCAACCTCCAGCTTTGTTCAGGTAAAACTCTCACTGCGGTCTGTGAGAGTAGTACCTGGATAATCAACAAGTAAACATTATTAAAATCTTGATCATGTATCAGAAAATGGTAAGCAAGTCCCATGTAAGTACTGTAAAATGTGTGTCATGATATCTGTCCTGTAATTTATTGTGTTGCCTGTATTTGTTTGTTAGTATATAGGTTGAGGTTTTCTACGCAGAAAAATCTCAAAGCTTAACTTGTTCAGCCTGTGCTTAGGTCTACTCTTATTTGTTAGATAAAAGCCCACAGAGAAATTCTTCTGGTACTCTTGGTGTACCAGCACTGTCAAATATATAGGATGACTGACAGCTTAAAATCTCCCTAGTAAGCTGTTAAAATTGCTTGGAACCCTTTTTGGTTGTATTGCTGAATGAATAAATAGGCCTTGGGAACAGAGCTGCTTTCCTGTTTCTGGAGCCATCACTCATAGATAAAGTGGAGGTTCATAGAGCAGTACTTGCATTACAGAAAACTTTTGTCTGGTTTTCTATCTTGCGAATTAAAAAGTGGCATGAATCTTCAGTTATTTTAACCCACAATGTCTACCCAAGAATAGAAGTATTTGCAATAATTTCTAAATGCAGGAACAGTAGTATTTTTTTCCAAAGCATTCAGCTGGGGAGATCACATAAGAAAGCAGAAAACTTTCTGTTCAAAGAAAGATTGGGTGAGGTATCAGTTCTCCTGATGTTCACTGATGTAGTGTTGTAAGGATCATGAGCTATAGAGTAAGGGAGCAACAGCAAAATATCAATCTCCACATCAGTTTGTCTGTTTTGGTCACTTGAAACTGTGACGCACATCCCCGGTGTTGGTGTCTTCCATGTGCTGTGGAAGTCCAAGTGTCTGTAACCCAAGTACTGACAGCCATCGTGACAAACCAGTCTCTGCTGCAACTGTCCCCCTTCCCTTTGGCAACCTACAGTGATTGTATTTTTTCCTCACCTCCTTGGGAAGTTCCATCATTGTGGACTAGTGACACAGAGTGGGAAGGGCGTGGAAGGGGGAGTGAGGTATCTGCATCCTTCCTCCCCACCTCAATTTTTATGCATGACTGCACCATTGAAAAGTAGTTCCTCCTGTGGAAACTTGTGTCACCTGTTTTGGTAGCGTGAGTGGTGCAAAGCATCTTCTGGCTTCCCCGTGACGGGGCTCGGAAGACGGCCAGCACAAGTATGCATTTTCTGAAGAAGTCTTCTGAAGCCCCATGGGATCAGGAGGCTCAGTTAGCTTCCCATGTGGAAGTGGGTCAAGCTGAAATGGAGCTGAATTCGCTTTTTCTTTCCCTTGACAGGGCATCCCTTTGGAGCTCCTGCGTGGTCCTTCCTCTCCTGGCTCTCACCTGGATGTCTGCGGTTCTGGCAATCACAGACCGGCGGTCAGCACTCTTCCAGATCCTTTTTGCCGTCTTTGACTCGTTGGAGGGCTTTGTCATTGTTATGGTTCATTGCATCCTAAGGCGGGAGGTGAGACTCGTTCTCTTTTTGTATAACCAACATACTTCCCATAGAAAACATCTGAAAAATGTCCAGTCAGCCTGGTAGCTTCTCTAATCCTATGAACTTTTGCCTTTCTATAGATAATGAGCATGAAAATGAGCATAACAGTATTGGTCAGAGGGAGGGAACGATGAATCACTGGTTGTCATGCTGAGTGTCCTGCAGCATGGAATTTGGGGGTCTTAGATTCACTTACATGCCAGGTTTTGCTTGCTTAGCACCAAAATTATTATTTCCAGAATGTTTACACCCCACCTCCAGAATATTAACAATATAAATAATAAATAAAAGTATAATAATAAAACTATTCAATATACATTA
>JANHGN010012865.1:124411-137129 GCA_024605025.1 Megaceryle maxima | reverse complement strand
AGGGGTTAGAAGGGACCTCTGGAGATCATCTAGTCCAAGCACCCTTCTAAAGTGTGTTTGCCTAGGGCAGGTTTCACAGAAACCCATCCAGGAGGGTTTTGCAAGTCTCCAGAGAAGGAGACTCTACAACTTCTCAGGGCAGCCTGTTCCAGTGCTCTGTCACCCTCACAGTAAAGAAGTTTTTCTTTAAGTGAAACTTCCTGTGTTCCAGTTTGTGCCTGTTGTCCCTTACACTGTCACTGGGCACCACTTAAAAGAGTCTGGCCCCATCCTCTTAACACCTCTCCTTTAGATATTTATAAGCATTGATAAAATCCCCTCTCAGTCTTCTCCAGGCTAAACAGCCCCAGGTCTCAGTCTTTCCTTGTAAGAGAGATGCTTCAGTTCCCTAACCATCTTTGTAGCTCTCCCCTGGACTCTCACCAGTATTTCCTTATCCCTCTTGAACTGAGGAGCCCAGAAATGGGCACAGTACTCTAGATGTGGTCTTACTAGGGCAGAGCAGAGGGGGAGGAGAACCTCCCTTGACCTGCTGGCCACATTCTACTTAATGCATCCCAGGATACCATTGGCCTTCTTGGCCACAAGGGCACATTGCTGTTCCATGGATAACCTGTTGTGCACCAGAACTCCCAGGTCCTTCTTCACAGAGCTGCTTTCCAGCAGGTGAACCGCTGATCTGTACTGGTGCATGGGGTTATTCCACCTTAGGTAGGGGACCCTACACTTGCTCTTGTTGAACTTCACTATGTTCTTCTCACCCACTCCTCCCAGTTTTGTATCATCAGCAAACTTGCTGAGGGTACACTCTGTCCCTTCTTCCAGGTCATTGATTAATATGTTGAACAAGTACTGACAATATGTTGAGCCAGCACTGACCCCCAGGGAACACTGCTAGCTACAGGCCTCCAACTAGACTCTGAGCTGCTGATCTCAACCCTCTGAGCTCTGTCATAGCAGTACAGACCAAAGCAAAGAAGGCATTCAGTAACTCTGCCTTCCTTCTCTGTATTCTCCATCACCAGGGCACCAACCTCATTCAGCAGCAGGCCCACATTTTCCCCAGTCTTCCTTTTTCTACTCGTGTACTTGAAGTCCTTCTTGTCTGTGACATCCCTTGCCATAATTTAATTCCAAGTGGACCTTAGCCTTCCTTATTGCATCCCTGCATACATTCCCGTATTTTCCCAGGTGACCAGTCCCTTTTTCCACATTCTGTAAACTTTCTTCTTCCATTTGAGTTTTTCCAGAAGCCCCTTGCTCATCCATATAGGTCTCCTGCTTCCTTTGCTTGATTTCTTGCTTATAGGGATTCACCAATCTTGAGCTTGGAGGAAGTGGTGCTTGAATAAAGGTGTATTTCATCCCTCCCTAGCAGGTTACGGTCATCAAATGACCCATTATTTTAGAAGCCAAAACCATCACGATAGCACCAGCCATGTAGCCAGGACCTGATATGTAGTATTTGTCTGTTTCTGGCTGTTATCTTTTCTCTAACTGGTAAAATGGAGGAAAAGATGACTTGGACACCAGTACCTTTCACTTGCATCCCCTGGGCTTTATAGTCTTCCTTGCTCCTGTTCAGGTTCTGGTTTGCAGTGTCATCCATTGCAGTGTATGAAGGCATGGACCCCAGTTGAAGGTGCAACTTGTATCAGCTTTATTGAGAGCACACAGACTTTTATACCCTTGAGGATTCTATTTATGGCACACTCTGACTTTTATACCCCTCTCCCCAGGGGGTGGTACTTCAGGATGCTATTTATAGCACATGCAGGCTTTTATACCCCCAGTCCCAGGAGTAGTATTTCTGCAAAAAGTTTTTCCATGGGCCTCACAGCAGCTGGACTTCCAGCTGCTGTTCATGCAGCATTTCCTCCAGTCACTGTCCAGGTCATGCCACTTCCTAGTTCCTCCATCTCATCCTGCGCATCAACCCCCACAATCTATGCTCACGTGAAAGAGTGGATAGCAGTTGGTGCTCTTGACAAGTTGTGGCATTCTCCCAGCAATGTCTCAGATCTTAGCTCTGGGAAGGTAGCAGAACTCTCATTTCTCCCTGTCAAATCTGCAGATGGGTGCCTCTGTGCTCTTTAACAGAGAGTCACCTAGTGCAAGCACTCGTCATTTCTTTTTATGATATCCACTGTGTGCTTGCTGGTGCAGTTTCTCCAGGCAGACCCGGCTCTTGGGAGTCTATAGGTGTTAAAACCTCATAACTGGTTTTGGTGGTGATGTTGGAGGGTGGAGACTGAAGCAGAGTCTTGCTTTTGTGGGACATTAGGATCCAAGGTCACTATTACAGGTACTTTCCACCAGGAAAAGGATTTGGACACTTGCTGCAACCTACTGTCTGTACTGAAGTTCCCTTCCTTAACAGGTCTGTCTGAGTGACTGTGTCAGAATTCTTAGGGGTTTTCTCTGTAGGAACACTGGTTTTAGATCTGAGATGAGTGCCCACCATTTTGGCAGAGACCTAGAGCACTTCCATGGGTTGTGGATTTATGAGCATGGTGCAGGGCATTCCTTGTGCAAACTGCTGTGCAAGCTTCTACACCATGCCCTGTTTTTCCACCCTGTTCACAATGCTCCAGGTTGCTAGTGCTCCCTAGCGCCCTTTAAATATCCTGTGGTTGCTCCTGACAATGCCACACTGCATCAGCCTCGCTCATAAGAGCTGCTAGCTCCAGGTGTGTTGCTCTTCTCTTCTCTGGGTTTCTGTGGTTCCAGGAACTCCCCTGTCCACCTCAATCTAGTGCTCAGCCACAGTTTACCACTGCCACCACTGTCCCTTGCTGACTGAATCTCACTCTCAAGGTCCAACCTGATCCTGATTGTTTTCAGGGATGAGGCATCTACCACCTCTCTGGGCAACCTGTTCCAGTGTTTCATCACCCTTGTTGTGAAAAATGTCTTCCTTCTATCTAGTCTAAATCTACCTTCTTTAAATTTAAAACCATTGCCCCTTGTTCTGTCACAACAGGCCCTGCTAAAAAGATTGTCCCCATCTTCCTTATAAAATAAAGTCCTTGTGCTGAGGACACAGACCTAGAGCTTGACGCAGTACTCCAGGTGGGGTCTCATGAGAGCACAGTAAAAGGGGAGAGTCATCTCTCTTGACCTGCTGGTCACTCCTCCCTTGATGCAGCCTAAGATGTGATTGGCTTTCTGGTCTGTGACTGCATGTTGCTAGCTCATATTAATTTTTTCATCCACCAGTACTCCCAAGCTTTTCTCTGTTGGGCTGCTCTCAATCCCTGCATTTCCAGCCTGTACTGGTAGTGGGGGTTGTGCCCTTTGCCTTGTTGAACGCCATGAAGTTCACATGGGCTCACTTCTCAAGTTTTTTCAGGTGCCTCTGGTGGCATCCCATCCCTCAGGTGTGTCAATGGCACAGTCAGCTTGGTGTCATCTGTAAACTTGCTGAGGGTGACATGCATTTATCTAATAAGGCAGAAGTTAAAAAGGATAGCACTCTATTCAATATTTAACTTATAGTTTTCTTATGTGCATATTGACTTTAGAAAAAACAAGTGTAAAATAATGTGATATAATCTAAAATTTTAAATAAAATGCAAGCTATCAGTTTTTATTGTATTACCTAATCAATAAAACAAAATATTGGCTAGAAACTACAGGGACTATCCATCCAAAGATGAATAACAATGTTGATTCACACTTTCATTTTCATCCTAAATCCTTTATAATCAAAATTGGTTCGTAAGTATTTCTGTAGTTTAAGAGAGTATTATCCAACTAAATTTTGTTACTGCAAATTATTAGTCCTTAAATTTTGCCTTAATTTTCTTATGATGAGCCTTAATATGAGCAGCTAATTAGTTGGAAGACTCATTCCAGGAGCAGAGTTAGTGAGGGACTGTTAGGTTGTTGTACTCTATAAGTAGTAGAAAAAAAAAAAAATTGTCTTCCAACTACTTATCAAAAGCAATTACTGGCCATATTTTCTTGCTGTTTAAAGGAGTATGATACTACAGAATCCAACAAAAACCAAACCTGAGTGTTATAAAGCTCTGGATTTATTCTACAGTGTGCCTATATAGGTGTATGTCTACCAGTCTGTCTGTCCATCTCATAAAGAAAAAAGCAGTTAAAAAGTTAAATAATAGGGGGCAGGGGTGTGAAGGGGAGAGATGGCTAAATGCCAAACCCTGTCCAGTCCAGTTCCAGTGTTACCCTGTGGGTGTATCTTTTAAATGACAACCACCTCAGGGTAGATTGTCCAATCTGGGTAAGCGACAAGGTGTGACATAGACATCTTGAGCCTACAGATGAAGCGTATACAAACAGGAACATTTGTCCACATATAGACATAACACTTTATTTTTGTTTCTCCAACATCTTGGTGTTCTCTTATTTTAGATTTTTGATGAAATTTTCATTCTGTACTTTCAGCTGTCTATGTATAGGTGTGCACAGACATACATACATACTCATTACTGTCATGTTAAGGGTGTGAGTGAGACAGGAGTACAATTAAACTAGGCTGTTATCCCACAATTACATACACATATAGACTAATTTCAGTTTCTGGTGAGTGCCTCATGCTAACTTCTACCACCCACCTGTAGCGTATTTTGATTTCACTTTCTTCTGTCTTTCATTTTCAGCAAAATTCTTTTATTTCTTTCCTTTGAGAATTCCTTAAACTCTTCTGTTATGTAACTCTTTCCAGTGGTTGGCTACTTGTTTAGAACTTACTATCTATAATATGAATTTGTTTGTTTGTTTGTTTTTGTTATTCATAATCCCTCCCTGCCTATAGACGGGCATTAATTTTTGCTAGATTCTAAATACTTTTAGAAGTATTAATCTTCTGCTTATACAGCACCTAATTATTGCATTGTGTTATTACTAGTATCTATATCAACCAGATGGTTACATGCTGCCAAAGCAGCTAGATGATGAAGTTTTCAACTCCTTCATTATAAAGAAGGTATTGAACCTGTGTGTCTGCCTCCCCAGATAAATTATCTTTCTTCAAGATTACTCTATAAAAGATAACCATGCTCATGAGGGGAAAATATGCAAATAAATCCAGGAGTTGGATCAGGCTTATGGATTCCACTTTTTCCTAGATTTTTGTAACTGAGGGATGAAGGAAAGTGTCTGCCCTTCAGAAAGGGGCAGAATTTCAGGTATATTCCAGTCTATTACTTGTCTTAGACACAGGCTTCCTTATATCCTGTGTCATCCGATCAGCTATCTGTTAGGAATCATCAGGTTGCTAATCCCGATCACATAGTGGGCTCCTAAAATTACTTGTGGGTTTTAGATGTGGACTTTACCCTGAGGGTAGGCTCTGGAATCCCTGTGGGGGTCTAATCCCTAGTTGTATCTTCCCAAATGAATGCACTGTTTCACTGGGTCATAATTTTCTCCTCATGATACCAGTGTAATGTCACTGCAGGTTTAACAGCAGCACTGCTATAAATCAGAATAAAACTTACCCAGCATCTTTAATGGATGTTTCATTTCATTCCCATTATGTTAATCTTTTAAACTACTTTACAGATATAATCTTTAATTTCCTCTCTTGGTAACTGCATAAAAATTCCAAACAGCATGTAAGGCTGGAGTTGCACACACTGCTGGTGTCTAAAAATGAGGTAAGAGATTACTTCTAATGGCTGGGGGTGTGTGTGTATGCATATATATGTATTTAATATATAAGCCTAGCCTTGTTGTGTTCAGCTGATTTCTAGTAAACATTATATCACTGATAGTGTGAAAAGGTTCCACTTTTTCACTCTGGCTTTCTGGGATACACTGCACAGACACGCAGGGTACATACTACTTGTGTTAATTCCTTTTGCTGCCATTGTACTGTCAAAACTCTTCTTCAGAGCATCATCCTCAGTAGTAAACCACTGGAACACAAGGAGCTGGAAAGTCCTCCTGGTGAATATTTCTTCATTCGGTTTTCTCTTCTTGGAATAAAACCACATCCACATTTCATCGTGGTTCTTATTTTTCTGTCAGGAAAAGGATGAATTCTTTCAAAGAGAAAAAGAGTTTTGCAGCAAACATCAGATAATAAAAGGAAGATAATCTCCTTTGAATATTTTTGCTACATGATGGTGACTGCTGAGTTATCACTAATTCTGTTTTCACATAAGTAAGACTTCTGATTTCAGTGGAAGTTCAGTGGCTGAAAGACTGCTTGCAAAACACTGAGTGATCGTTGCTTCCTGAGATGTGAGCTTCCTGAATCTGATACATATGACAAAGAAGCACGTGAAAATCTTTTAGCTCAAATTGATTAATTCTTTTACACTCATATACTTACAAAATGTGATTGAAAATATTTTGCATGTATCTGAATTGGTAGTTTCTTTTTTTTCTTCTCCTCTCCTGACAGCATGCTCAGATTTAATACGTACTTTCAATCACATCTTTGCACACAGGTCTGGACCTCTTAAATTTCAATAATCTGTTTGAGCAGCCAGATAAACATATGACACTTCTAGAAACAAATCTAAATTCATATGGTTGTAAGATGCCTGCTGAGGCAATTGGCAGAATTTCCAACACTGACTCAGAACCAACTTTCCTGGAGTTGCTTTGAAACACAAAGACAATGGTACCTCTCAGTTAAATAAATGCCCTGAGCTCTGTTTAGATTTCTAATGGTATTTAAAAGGTGAACTTCTTATTTCATTATAATATCCTCCCATTATTTTATATAATTTTATATATTGAATCTATGNNNTTTTATATATTGAATCTATGTTATTATCTTTCAACATAAATGATGGCAAGAAATTGAGTCATGTTCTGTCTCAAGAATTTAGTAACTTAAGCACTGCAGCATAATAGATGTGAGATGCAAACTAAACTGGTAAATATTTTCAGTTATACAGAAAAAAGTCCCAAATATATGGACAAGAAATTAAACCAAAATATTTTTCAAAATATTCAAAATATTTTTATTTCAAACATTTATGAGAAAAAAGGTAAATAACTGACCTGTTCTTTTCAGCATGTCTAGATTTTGTGACTGGTTATACTCATCAGAGTCATGTTAATAGCCAAGTGTTTATTTCAATGCTTAAATGTGAGGAACTGCATCATGAAAAGGAGAGCTCAGTCTGAGTTAGATACCAAGGAGGTATTAAGTACATGGGGAGAAAGAGGAAGCTACAAAAACCAGCATGTGGAACAGAGCTGTCAAAAACAAGCAAAAAAGTGAGGAATGGCTTGTGTACTGAGATTAGACATTGTTCATCACTATGAGGAAGTGGCTTCATGACTCAAGAACTGCTTTTACAATAGGCTATCAAACTATCTTAAAAAAATAACCAACAAAACACCACAAACATTTTTATCACATTTTATTTAAAAGACTAGTAGAGAAGATGCACATTTTTTATACAATTGTCTAGTGGTTAATTCATTCATAGAGGACATTGTAGTTCTGAAGTTAATTTTAGTTTATGTATGAGGGGGTTTTAAGCCCACATCTGCTGCAAACCTACTGCTGATGCTGTTTTAGCTTTTGTGCTATAATTAATGATTTATTGAGGCAGAGACTATAAGAGGGAAAGTGACTTTTTAGCTTAGCAGTTAACAGACTTGCTTTGAAGAGTCCTGGACGTAAAATAACTTTTTTATCCCTTGGCTGTTAAATGGATAATAATCCTTGAGGCAAAAGACTGAGCCCCATGGCTTCTAATCTGTCTGTTTCTTCTCTTCCTTCCTCTGCTGGTCTTTTGAATCTTGAACACTCTTACATAAAACAGAAATGCTTCAACAGAAGGGATTAAAGACATTCCCCAGTTCTATTACCTTTGAATTTTCAATAATTTGATGAATAAGACAATCAGCTTCAGGGTTAGAGCATAGATTTAAATAGTTGCAAGACTGAGGCAGGTGAGCGTAAAAAGTACCAGAAGTTAGGGAAGTGTCATCTCTTCCTCTGGCTGTTGAGGTATTTTGTGTGAAGCCAAATCAGATAGGCAAGTTCCAACACCACCTATCAGATTAATCACTGCAGGCAAAACAGACAAAAGAATTGCTCATCTATTTATGTACTCCAGTAGGTCTAAGTCTGATTTAAGTACTGAGGTCACTTGCTACCGTTGAGCATGAAGTGCTTCTAGGCGTGCACGAAAGCAGAACCTTTAGCAGGGTGGAAAGGTTAAAATAAGAAACAAGGATTACTGGCTTTAGGTGTTGAAGAATTAGTTGGCAACTGAGTGGGGTGAAGGCTACAATTTAGACATTTGGACTTGGGGTATGGTAACTACTAGATCTGTATATTAGAAGGAAAAAATCCAAGTGAGGGTGTTGTTTCTATTGAACTAAAGAAAGCAACATAAGTCATGTCAATTTTAGGTGCTTTTACAGTAAGCTACTTTATAATTTCTCTGTTTTAATAACAACAGTTATGAGCAGTCAATGAGAGCCACAAAGACTTACATATGCAATATTATCACAAATAATTTAGTATGTTGATACTAACAACAACTATACCCACTACTATATGTATTGAAATATACATGGAAATACTGTCTACCAAATCAGTGTGGTTTATGTAAATGTAATATACAACATAAAAAGACCTTGTCAAATTGCAATATATTGTTTTGGTGTCACAGTTGTTCTTACCTACTTTGTTGTCAGTATTAAGCCTCTATATTTTATGCTAATATCTACAGATGCTATTATTGTAGGAGGTCAAGGTGCACATGTATGCAGACAAGGTAAATTTTGCCAAGATTGGTCAGAAGCACTGGCGGCTGCACACTCTTCTCAGAATAGCTAACTACACACCCTTTCTTCCATGCAGAAGTTTATCAATAGCAAATCATAGGTGAAATATACTTTAAAAAGGAGGACTGGTTTTAAGATGCATATAAGCAATTTGCAATGTGATAGGGTAACTGTTATAGATATAGAACTTACACATATATGTCAAAATGATATTGTGTGAATGGAAATTGTTCTTCATCACTAAATTTACTACGTTAAAACAGACTGATAACTTGAGAGAGTATGTGGAGTAATCTTTAGGCAGATTCAGAATAACAAACAGCTTTTGATATCCAAAGCAAAGACAAACTCTGAGATGATTGTCTGTTTTGTGATTGATACAGTTCTTTTTTTTTCTTTTTCTTTCCATGAAAAATACTGAAATGACTTACTGTATTTACCATATTTCTTTCATACCCTTTCTCCTGTCTCAAAATCCCATGGCTTTATGTCAATGTCTTGGCTCATTCTGTTGAATGACTGGGAGTTCTAGTTACTTGTTAGAAGGTTCAGCTGCTTGGATGAACGTGATTTACAAAGTATAGAAATAAACCGTATAAGAATTAGCTACTAAAAAAACCAGAAAGGAAAAAGGCTCCAGACCAAAGTTAGAGGTGACAAGTATAATTACCTTTGATAAGGAAATCTCTCATAAAAGCATAAAGCAATCAAAGTATAACTACTTTTTCTCATGTTAAGATATAAAAAATTAAATCTGTGTAACATAGACGCTCCTGTATTGTTATTTAAGGGATTTGTTGCACTGAAGATTGTCAAAATAATAGATCAATTTCACACAGCCTGAATAGATCCTTGAATTCAGATTATAGGGATGAGTGCTGTACATGACAGCTGCTCTGAAATTCTATATTGCGTGTCTAGACAGAACCCAAGTAATCGTATTGCCTATGCATTTGATATGCTGAAGATTATGTTGGGAAAATGTGTTTAATTTCATGTTTGTAGTAAAATACAATTAAAAAATAATACTGACAGTAAGTTGAAAAATTTTCTCTGGAAAAACAAACAAAACCCCAGGGTTATCTCTTCTGGGAAAGGATCTCGGAACTAGTTAAATAATAGATGTATGTGAGACTGAGTGATTTCATTGAGGTGACTAGCACAATAAGAACAAAAGTTGTTTATAGTATGCTGTATCTATACAACACTCAACAAATAATGGAATATGAATTACTTTACTTATATTCATAAATCAGGAATAAATCTGCTGTCAACCAAATTAACTTCCTGTGCAAGGCAAATCAGTCTGAGATTTTGCCTTAAAAATCATAGACATAACAACATTTGATGTTTGAGGGATGTAGAAAACGGTATCTATTTTTTACAGAATATAAACTGTTACAATGAAAAGCTTTTAACCATGAACTTTGCCCTAACAAGACTGCACGCTCTAATGATAAGGACCTTTCTTTTATTGCTGTCTTGTTATATTTTCTTACATGGAAATAAAATACAGCTAATGAAAAAAAATTTAATTGCACATTCTTAGTTTATGGAAGAAGTTTGATGTTGAAATATTTCATACATTATAAGGCAGCTATTGCTAACACAAAAAAAAAGTATAATTGAATATTAACTTTGAGAGAAGTAACTACAGGAAGGGGATAATGTTGATAACGTTTTCTTGATTTGGGGTAACAAAACACGTAGCATTGTCAAATTGTCAAAAATATTTTCTATCCCCCTTAAAAATGTTAATTTGACTTGGGATGTATATCAAACAAGAACTCAAATTACTTTCACTGGAGTAGTAAGACTCATAAGCTTGCTATCACTGTCATATTTTACTAACACTCATTTTTATGTGTCTGCTTTGGTCTGAATACTTTAAGACAGAACCAGAGTTATACTCCTCTGTTTTGTAGACCACAAGTTTATGAGGAATGTTACTGCATACATATGTTGCCAGACCTAATATTTCATCATTTATTTCAATTGAGTTACCTTCTTGGGTCAGGCTAGATTGGAAGCATCTAGTCTTGGAGTATCTAATCTCTTATGGCCTGGATAGCATGTGTACATACTAGAGAGGTGCTCTGGTTACCTGAGGTATCACAGAAACTGAATTACCAGAAAGACTGCATTGACACCCAGCATTATTACCAAATTGATGCATAGGGATTTCAAATTTTCAGTATAAATAAAAATGCAGTTATTTATAAACAAATTTAAATCCTGTTTTTAGCATTAGTGATAAAAAATAAATTTATATTCTCAGGCTTAAAGAAAATAAGAGTAGTTTGTTGTAGACATGACTATTTTGATGAGACTTTTATGTTGGGGTTTTTTTCCCTTTGATTCATTGGGGTAGGGCATATAAGGATACATTTGTGTGTGTTTTCTTATGCATATGTCCACTCTATATGTTTTTAGAATTGATGTGTTTTTAAGTGCCAAACCATAAGGTAATGCACATAGAAGGAGGAATAAGGTATTGAACTTTGTAAGCTCCTTTATATTATTAAATATTTGAACCTGAAAATAGAAGCATCAGAATGATGTCACTGGCAAGCTAGCATAAATTTCCTTCCTTGCCATAACTCTGTTATGAAGACAAAGCAGACTTATGTTTTGACTTTTCAGTTACTGAAATATATACTAATTTTTTAATTGTCATATGGAGACTGCAGGAACAGACCTAAGTCATGTGAAAATAGATGTATAGACATCCTGATGTCTTACACAGCAACACAATAGATGTCTTTGTCTTCCAATATTTTGAAAAAATGCTAGTAAGTACAGTACAATATCCATCAAAGTGCATCAGAGAAAGTAATTTTATTAGATGTTTCAAAATCTGCTCCCATTGTTTCAGATGAATTTCTACAGTTATGAAGCTTCCTCTATGAGCTTGTATTTTGTGTAACAGAATGAGCTTTTTGCCTTATCCCACATCTTTGTTCCCATCTCAATTAACAGAAGTTCCAACAATTTATTTTTTTTTTCCCCACCCCCTAAAGCCTGTTTAAACATGTTTTAGCAGTTGAAAATATGGCATGGAAAACATCCTCTTCTCTGTTGTAACTGCATAGTCAAAATAAATACTGCAAAGTTCATAGTTTGAATTTCTCTTTGTTAAAAGTCTGGACAATATTGTGTTATTGATATTAAAATTAAGGATAAGGAAAATATGAAACAAGTTATTAAAAATTGTTTCAGTTATTCCTTCCACAGAAGGTGTAGAGTAGCAGATACATGTTTTAATGCTTACGGAGATAGTAGAAATTTCATATTTCTAAATACTTATGCTTATTTAATTTGAAAAATAATGCTTTCCTTTTCAAGTGACTCTTAAGGTTTTATAAATATATTAGCAATTGATTCCTTTTTTCCTGTTTTATAAATCTCAGGAGAAGTTGATGGACAATTGTAAGAGTTAGAAAAAAAATTTAGGCTGCTCATATAATATTAATATTCTCAGAATTAAAATAAGTTTCACCAAACTGTGAGGACACTGTAGTAGTATACTTTTTTGTAGTCTGAGTTCATCTTACTTTTCCTAAAGATTTTTGCATATATTTGTGAAAAGTATTGGTATTTTGCTCAATAACTCCTGAAGTGAGTCCTCTACACAAACTTTGACTAGATTAAAATGAGCATTCTGCTGTGGATTAATATACATGTATCTATGTCACCAGCATAGTTTAATACAGCAGTCTATAAACAAAAAGAACAACTCATTCACTTTAGAAGTATAACACTGTAATGTGGATGAAAGACACAATTGGTTGAGATACTTGGAGTCGGTTTCAAAGATAGATTGTACAGGAGATATTGCAATGATATTGTGATTTTGGTTGAGAATCTCCTTACTATATATGGAAGTGGTAAGAGACTTGTGTTATAAAACAGAGATAGGAATTTCAAGGAATTATAATTCTAAAAATTACTATTTTCTTATAGAAAAAAAAATAGTAATATTTAG
>JANHGN010012865.1:91739-103403 GCA_024605025.1 Megaceryle maxima | reverse complement strand
TTTTTTTTTTTTTTTGTTTTTTTTTTTTGTTTTTTTTTTTTTTTTTTTTTTTTTTTTTTTTTTTTTGTTTTGTTTTTTTTGTGTGTGTGTGTCTTGTTTTGTTGTTTTGTGGCATTGTGTTTTTATTTTTTCTTTGTCTGTTTGGGTTTTTTTTATATTTTGTTTGCTTTGTTGGTATTTTTTAGAAGTAAAAAACCCCATACCAAATCCTGTAATATTTCAAAACCTAGTTTGTAATCTACAAATGAAGTAACATGGATTGTTTCTGTGGGTTATTTTCACTGCCCTTGCAGCACTTCTAAAACAGCTCAACCTCTCTTTTCTATTATTAGTTCCAAGTATACACTTTGTTCTAGTGACATTTTTAAAGGACCTTTTGTGCCCTTAGCTATGTTAGGCATAATATTTATCAGCTTAGTTCTAGAGAAAACCACTTAGGTCCTTTGGCTTCAGGAAAGCAAGTTTTGTGATTGATCACCAAACTGCAAAGAAATACCTGTGTAACAGCTACCATATTCCAAATACTTCACTTTGCCTCACAAAGTCTAAATGAAAACTGTAGATGCCAGTCCTTGGGCCATTAAATGATTCAAATGCTTCTACCTTTAGCTCTCCTACCTAACCTGCCATTTTGGCTTTTCTTACTGTTATCTGAAGATTTGTCTCTGTAATTGTTGGAGTATTTACATAGCACTGTTTGCTTACAGCAGTCTTTAGATCTCTGACCTACTTGAGGGTTGCCCTAAGAAATAAATTATACAGACTCCCTAAGATGACATTTCTGCTGTTAAACAACTCCTTTAATCATAGTGAGATTTGCCTAGCTGACTTTCAGAGAAATCAAAGCCTTTCCAGCATCATTTTTGTCTCCTTGACCTGTTCTTTCATTCTAGAATTTTTTTTTTTTTTTTTTTTCTTTCATTGTATACGGGCAACTTTAATTGTAGCATCTCACAAACTGCTGTACAGGAGCTAGTACCAATGCCACCATGGCAATGAAGATACTAGGAATGCAGAGGTGACCCCTGGTTTTTGTTCAAGTGTGCAGATAATGATCTTAATGAGAAAATTGTAATCTCATACCCAAGGTCTCTAAAAATCCCATCTAAATGTAGAACTTCCTTGAATCCTCGAATGAATGACTGGTAAGGATGGCCTTTTATTTTTTTAAGGAAGTTATCAAGTCATTGAATTCCAAACAACTTCTTTTGTGCTATGTAAGGAAGGCTTCTGATTTGATGATCGTTGACAATAATGTAAATCAACAATATTTTTGCTAAAATAGATGGAAGATAACTGGTATAAAAAATTAAGGGAAGGAAGACAGCTGTGAAGATGCAGGCAGCTAAAGCATAGTTCCTTTCAGTTTATGCCCTGTTTTCCTTTCTTATTCATACTGAGAATGGAGTAAATGATCTTTTGAAAGTAAAGATAAAAATTTTTCATTTTCCTTCATTGATTCTCATCAAATTTTGACACTGGACAGGAAGAGAAGAGCTGCTGGTTTCAGGGAATGTTACAATCTTTTCTTATGCAGAATGGACACTTGTCAGAATATGCATTTTTTTTTAATATATATTAGGAAATTTGGAAGAGAAGAAAGCTAAATTAATGTAACGTATTTACATGTAAGCTCTCCTGCAAGCTTTTTTTGGGACACAAAGTAGCAGTTGTTTCCCTCTATGTACAGAGACAGTACATAGCAAAGTAATGCAGTTGGGTAATGCAATAGAAATGTCACAAAATAAGGCAGAGCAAAGTAATTTCTCCCCCAATCTAGTTCTGACTTCCTTTCAGTGTACTTCTTTTCTTGCTCTTCAATCTTACATTGAAACCTAACTTTTTTTTGCTTTATGATCAACAGTTAAATCAGCTTTGTTCTGTAATTTATCAGAACAAGACCAGTGCTTTGAAATTCATGTTCAAGCTTTTATAGCAAGGTGCTGACAGTGAGAGGAATGCAGGGATGGCCTCCATGAAAAAAGGCCAGGGACTTTCTTGCCTGCTGAATGTGGCTGGCTCCAGCTAGTTTCACAACAGACCCACCACAGGACACAGTCAAGCCAATCTGAAAAGTCAGTGGTGTCTACTTAATCCTTATGACACCAACACCAGACAAGAAAGGAGGAATTGCTCTGTGTGCTGGAGTAGGTATTCCCTGCATCCTGTGGAGCTGCCAGAAGTGGGTGATGTACCCTGATGGAACTCTGGTGTGTGGAGGGCTCATAAACCTCATCAGATTTATCCTGAAGGACTGTGGCCTGCAGAGAGGGTTGATGCTGGAGCAGGGGAAAAGTGTTAGGTGGAGGGAGTGGTAGAGAGGAGCTGTTACATGCCAACCACAACACTCCCATTACCCATCCCCTTGTGCTGCTTGGGATGTTGGTGGAAGGAAAGTTGGGAAAGAAGTAGTGAAGCTGACCCTGGGAAGAAGTGGGTGTGTGGAGAAGATGTAATTTTAATTTGGTTTTGTTTCTTATCATACAACTTTATTTTAATTGGTAATAAATTAATATTGTCCAAGTTTAGTCTGCTTTGTCCATGACGTTAATTATTAAATTACCTACTGGTCTTTATCTTGACCCATGAGGTTTTGCATCGTCCTCTGCCCACTTGAGGAAGGGTAGTGAGATGGTGGTTGGATGGATGCCTGACAGTTGGCTAGGGTCAACCTACCACAAAACTATAATCTAACTTATCTCTTGTGTTCTTTATGACTATTTAAATATAACAGCACCATGGTATTACTTGGAAAAATACATGCAAATGTCTGCGTAAACATATAAAGGAATATTTAAATTTTTTAGTCTGTAGTAAATAGTTAAAACTGTACACAGAGATAAAATGGTTACATATAATCATTGGACAAATGTTTCTTTGGTGAGCTCAGTTTTTGAGGATTTTGTACTATAATGAGGTAGAAGATGGTTGCTTAAAAAACACCTAAGAAAGGGTACTATGCTTTCTTAAAGAACCCTAAAATTGTAAAAGTATGCACTGATGAACATTTCAGTGGTCCCACTACTTACAAAGCCTCTGCCTTTTCACTTTTTGCTAGAAAAACCGAGCAGTTACAAGGTTGTATAAAATTTAGTAGATAGTCCTGCTAACTACAAACAGTCTATTTCAGCATGCACAAAAAGTTGACTGATTTATTATGTGGCCTATTGGTTTTCTTCAGGCAGCTAAAAGGATCAACCTTTACATTTCTCTATAATGGAAGATTTTCTCTAAGGTTTTGAGAAGAAAAAAGACATTTGGAAATAAAGCTCTATCAACCTTCATTATTTTTAATGACTGATAACAAAGCATCTGAAGGGTGATGTGTTTAAGCTAGAATTAGTGTAACCAAGAGATCCAATACTACCTTGAAAGACTAAATTACTGCACTCTCCATGGTTAAGCAAACTCGGAAGACCCCTCATGGTGAGTATTCCTTTAAAAGGCAAAGAAATTGTAAGAAAAAAGTACTTAAGGATCTTATTGTTGCTATAAAGAATTCCAGAAGTTAAAATATGAAATATTAATATATTTTGATTGAAAAGTTAGTTTAAAATTTTATTATGAAATCCTATTTTCTCTTGTGTCTTTTATTTGTTTCTTACTACAAGTAACATTTAAAAATTATCTTTTATAGTTTGTCTTAAATGTTCTTCTCTCTCTGGTTGTTAATCTTCTTTTTTTATTTACTTTTTTTACTGCTTCAAAAAAGTGGTTAGAAGTGTGCCTTTCAGTGTTTTCATTTTTCCTATATTCCTCTGACCTTCCCTCTTTCATCATGAAGACTTTTCTCCTGACAAACATTGGTCTAGGGCTTGTTGGTGTACATAAAAACAAACCTCAAATATCACAACACAAACTAAAGAAAACATATTTTTGATTATTTTTTAAGGTTACCAGTGGTTTCACATTAGAAACAAAACAACCCCAGAGTATTTTGATTGCTTGCCATTTGAATTGATATTTGCTATGGAATGGCTGCCTCTGGAAGACTGTTTTCTGAAAAGATCAGCCAGGAGTAGTTTAGATAATTTAGCCAATGAGACTTGAAAGCACAGGTCATATTCTGATCCTGCTTTACATTGACACCTCTTCCTTGCAATGCATCTTATGTTCTGAAGCTTTTGAACAGGAATCTGAAATGATCATCGGGCATTGCTTTTATCACTTCCATGAAAATGTGTATAACCTTGATTACAGAATGAAAGTTTGGAAAAAATAAAAAATCACAGCCCAAATCTACTTAGTGGGAACATTTTTGTTTTAGCAGCTGTTATGTCCCTGAAATGCTACCCTTTTTTCGGCAGCATTTTCTCTGAGATCATTGATGACTAATACATGCAGCTCTTTCACAGAAGAAACGTGTTCTATCCTGATGCTGAAGGTGCAAACTCATATGGAAAAGGTTGACTTTGACTGTAATACTGACTGTAGTGACTGTAAGCAATCAAAGTCCGTCTCTTGTGCTCTCAGTAATGTTCTTTCCCCTACCCTTCTTGTATAAACTGAAAATTATTTCAAGCAAGATGGAGAAGGAGGATGTGTATTTTAAACAAGGAGGAGATGAATTGCACAACAGGTATTAAGAATGGTATAAAATAAGTCATAAAAAGTTTGAGATAACCTGGAGACTGACATATGAACACTGGAAATGGAGACTCAGGAAGATAAGACTGGCTTCAGAATGAACTGAGGAATGACCAGAGAAGGGAAATAGCTGACTGTTACAAGAAACTTCATCCTCTGTAATGTGGCAAGGTGCTAGAATGATTACCTGAACATTTCCTGTTTTTTTTCACTTACCACATATATTAGATGTGTATCTTTTTAAAGCAAAATGTGGATTTTATATTTCCTAATATCCAGGAATATTCAGAAAAGATCCACACTTCTATATGAATTATAAATCACAAATGAATCAAAATATGGCAAATATTATACAAGTTTTCCCCTAAAAGAAGTAAAAGATGAATGCCATGTGAGACACATTGCACTATAAAGTGTCACTAAACATTTTTTCATTCAGACAGTAGGTATTTAGGCACTACAGTAGTGAAACTGATCTAGGACTGGAGTAGATTTTTCACTTTTGAAGAGGAAATATTTCTGTTCTTCAATAATATGTCTGTCTTGGTATATCAAAATAATAATAACTATCATATCGGGGAAGAGTCCCTTGGGTAACTTTTGCCAGCTTTGCTCTGTCTTCCCCTTCTGCTACGTTGTATTCCCCGAAGGAATGTTCAGTTCACCTTCACTGACATTTTAAAGTCAGGTTGTGATTTTTAGTTTTCTATCCAGCCTATGAGATTCTTCAGTGCTCTCAAGAATGCTCTTGACTTCCTCATCAAGCAGTAGACACCTCAGTCTCCCCTAGAGATCACAGCCATGATGAAGTTACTGCAGAAATAAACATCAGTATGTTTTCAGTATTTTTTTCTCTCACAAACTACTAAACAGTAAGGAAACCTTTCAGAAGACCTTCAGAAGACAAGAGTACACAACATTAATGATTGCTTTCTTCCTTAGAATTGGTTAATAGGTGGTCTAATTAGATTCAGTCAGAAACCCTAAAGTGAAACCTGTTATTTCTTAGAAAGTCATGCTGCTTCTAGTCTTGCTTCTAAACCAATGATGTTTAAAAGTCAGTACCTGACCCTAGATATGCACAGAAGAATTTAGATTGGAAGGGATCTTGGGAAGTTATTTGGTCCAATCTACATCTTAAAGGAGGGCCAAATTTGAGCAGGTGAATTGGATCCTTGTCCATTTGAGTTTTGCATATATCCAGATGTATTTCAGAACCTCTCTGTAAAACCTATTCTAGGTTTGTGAATATCACCAGGTAGTTTGTTGGGTTTTTTTACCAGAATCTACTCAGAATTTCACTTATGTCTGTTGCTTCTTGTCCTGTCACTGTGCACCTCCAAGATAGAACCTGGCCTTGTTTTCTCTATACTTTCCTATTGGTTAGTTAGAGACAGCAGTAAGATCTTTATCCACAAATTCAAATTTACTAATAACTTTGCAGTGTAGATACCAAACCTAAACTTTCAAGACCATGTTTATACTTTTAAATATCCTTGAGAGTAACATGTTCCTGTGTAGCAAAGGATTAAGTCTTTGTGTCTTGATAGAAACTAGTAGTTGTTCTCTTCATCTGATTATTTTTTAGAATTCCTGTAGTACTTCCAATGTCTTCTGTTATTATGTGTTTAGCTTTTAGGATATGAACTAGCTGCAAACAACCCTCAGCAGCTCCTAGAAATCTTAAAATAAATATGCTCTTCAAGACTATCGATAAAATGGAAAGTTGGATATAACTGTAAGGGGCTGCCTTGTTAATAATCTACTATGCTGGCATCATGCACATTTTTCCATATGGTGAGGCAGGATTCTTCCAATCATTATATGCTCTCACTCAAATTCTGCCTGCTGCAGGAAATTAGCACTGTTCACACTTGTTTAGGCTTAATAAAAATCATTTTTGCAAAAGCACAGGGATAAGGTCACCATCTGCCACATGAAAATGCCAATTTCAAATGAGCAGCAGTCAAAAGAGAGTGTCTTTCATTTTTAGACACTTTCAGAAGGAACTTAATAGGAGAAATCTTAACTGATTCTGACACCTATCAGACCACAGGATAATGTTAAGATATCAAATTTTCAGATTTGCAGATGTGTACTTTTCTTATTATAGTGTTGAGTCTCTTATGGAGTACATTTTTATTTTCAGCTAGGTTCACATTTGGGAATATCTGATTAGTATACATTTGGAAAACCCTCCCAACACATGAAGGCAATATATAAACTTCATACCTAAGTTCAGTGATTCAGCACCCATACCAGCTTTGATTTTTATCATTTATTTTAAACTCTCTGGTCCATGTAAGTATGAGCTGAAATATTTTGATAAAAAGGTCTTTTACAAATTTTCAGTCTCTATCAAAAATGTTAGTTGTAGCAAAATAGTGATTATATGTACACATATCACATTTTTTATCCCAAAATAGATTGCAAAGAAACCTACACCTTCCATGAATTACAAAGAACATTTACTCTTATTTATTCAGAGTACATGTGCTAGATAAAACATGTAATTAATGACTGTAGAATGAATCGTTGAATATGGCCTATTCATGACCAGAGTGTTAGTATTCTAATAAAGGAGATTAAAAAATGCAACTGCATCTGAAGAGTTGAAGAGCTCTTACTCACTTAAACATGGAAATATCTGCTTTTCAAAATGATACTCAAAGTTCTGTAGTCTTTCAGAGCAAGAAAACAAAATTTACATTTGATTATATTTTAAAATCTCTTTAGTTTACAAACTGTATGGTCATGATAAGGTGCCAAATAAGTATATTGAATCACTAGTTCTGTAGTAATTTGTTATATATTGATTTAAAAAAAAAATCATATATTTATCTTCTTATGCCTAGGGAAAACAAGTAATGCAGAATTAAAAATAACAAGAAAATGTGATAATTGACTGATTTCTACTTTCTCAAAGCACAAAAATCACAAAGCTACAGGCTGAGGACTGTGCCAGGCTGATGATTAGCATTCTGGGGATAGCAGAAGGGATAAAAGTTACTTATAATAGTGGTAGAGCCATATTGTGGACAGAAGAAAGTTGTGACAGGTTTTCTTCCCACTTGTTACAAAATTCCAGAGTTGTGTTTGGTGATACCATGTATCCTAACATGAACCCAGAAATACATGGCGATTTTCTATTTGACCACCAAAAACTGACACTTCTTAAATTGCTTCCCTCAATCACTCCTGGTTTTGGCTCTACTCAGAATTTCAGTGCTGACCTCCAAACATTTCCAAAAAAAATTATACAGATAGGTTTATGAATTGGATGGTTGCTTTTTTCTCATAGCAGTTTTTGGATTGAGTGATTTGCAAGCAGAAGTTGCCCTTTATCTCAAATGTGAGTAGCTAATTTCTTTATTGATGGCCTTAATGTCGCAGCTGCTGTAAAGCCAACTTAATTTGCTCTAGCTCTATATTCAGCAAAATATTTCAGATGTCCTCATGGTTTACTTCTATGTGCTTTTTTTTTTTTTTTTTTTTTTTTTTTTTTCGCGATTTTTTTCCTCTTAGAATCTATTCTGATAAATGAAAACAAATTAATAAAAATGTAACTGCCTTATACCTTCCCAGATTAAAATAGTGATCAGTCTCCAAGCACGGGTGCTTCAATCACTTTTAAAAAATCTGTTCACTGTTAACTAAATAACTTTTGTCATCTGTGATCTCGACTCTTAGTGTTTCTTAACCTTTCTTTTCTAAGATGCTTTTATAGGCATTGAGGTTCTATTTTCATACTGTTCACTTCCTCTTTTAATTATATGGGGAATATAAATCCCAGCAGAGACAATAAAGTGAAAAGCATGCATTCATTTTCCTCTGTCATATTTTTAAAGCCATTTCCAGAAGTCTTGATTTTTAGGAGACAACCTTTAACTTTGTGGCATGACTTAATTAAGAAAGAGGAGCATAGTTGCATACCATTCTTTCCTTATCTCTGACTCTGAGTGCCCTACCTAGCATATACCTGGGTCTGGTATGAAATTAATCATGCACATACAGTTTATTCCTGTGGCAATGTCGTGTACCTGGTGACAGGCTGTCTGCAAAAAGAACAGATGGGATTTTTAGATATCCCATATTTTTATTTTTTAATATCAGCATGGGTATACTGCAGCACTATAAAATGTAGATAAACTGAGATGTGTCAAGAGATACACTATGTACAGGGATACTCCTGGCCCTTGTGCTTAAGACAGAATGATATGACATGCACCTACTACAGAAAGTTACTTCTTAAGGAGAAACAAGTAAATAAAAAAACAATTATATTTTGGCATATAAATGTAATAAAATAGCAAAAAAGCAAGTCTAGAAGACTTGGCAATTAAAAAATTAAGGACGCTAATATGCTTGTTTATATTGTTATTTCTCTCATTTCCTGCTTAGAACCTTTTTGTGAGTCCTTAGAAGCTGTTAAACTGAAGCTATTCAGTCACCCAGAAAGTAGATTCAGTCTTCTGCAGTAGCAGCTAATGGGGGCTACATTTGTATGAGTATATAACCATCGGTCTAGCAAAATCTGTCAGCGGAACGGGATAATATTGAAGCCCAGCATCATGCTCGAAGAGAGCATCAAGCTTTCTACCTGGCTTGTATGTATCCTATAGTAAGCAACAGCCACTAGCCTGAGGGCACACAGTCGTCCTGTTCACAGGAGCAACAAAGCACCCTCCTACAATGCAATGAAATCCTTCCCCAGTTTAGCATGATTCCAGTAGCAGACTGCACACTCAATTTAGTCTCTGCTTCTATTCACATGCCTTCCAACTGTGCCAAGGGTGGCCATAGCCATATCTGAATGATAGTGTTATGTGCTAGGAGATGAACTAGTATATTGTTTCATTTTGTTCAGCTGTGGCTGAAGTCATTCCAGTGTAGTTCTAGTTCAAGTTCAATGACACTTGAAAATAGCAACTTCTTCTCTCATAAATAAATAAATAAATATTACAGCTTGAAACAATTTCCGTTTGGGGAAGAAATGGGTTTGCTTCAGCTGTCTGTTTGTGCATTTAAGAGGGAGCTATAATGTATTTTTCACTCAAGAGTATGGGTAAAGCTATTAAGGGTAAACCCTTTTCAACCCATCCTCCCTGACCCCATGTGCATATCCACTGAAATAAGCTACAGCGGAATTTCATCCTAAAAAAAGAGTGACTAACATTTTTACAGAACTACTCGTGCTTATGCTATTAAACAAGCAAAGAAACAACAACAACAAAAAAATCCAAAACCAAATAAAACCTCCCACCCTCTAAAAATGGTATGGTTCTATATTTAGTGCCTTTTATCCTATAACAAGTACATTAATTATACAAATATAGATATTAACCACCAGTCCTACCCACCCAACTTAAACTCTGAGAAGCCGTGTTTTTCCCTTGTGCTGTCATCAGTGAAAAAAGTAGTGAATATAAAATTAAGCTTTCTGTTATATCCTCGGTGGCCTCAGTAAACCTTACAGCTCTACTGTCTGCAGTTCATTTATGTAAATGTAGTTGCTGAATAAATATCATCTTGAATCTTTTCTTTTTTAAGGCTGTGTGGGGCTAGCAGACTTTTTTTTTTTCCTAGTTGAATCAGTAGAGATTTCTGAAAAATAAGAAAGTGATTTAGAAAATATAAAAGAATAATTTTTATGTAATTATTTTTTTAAAGTATAACTGTCCTCTAATCAGTAACTTAGTAAATTAGTAAAGTTATTGTAACTCTTCCAGTGAAAACAAAAGCTATGTCTATTTCTCAGTTTCTTAAAAGCGATGCAGTAAAGAAGAGATCTAAAGGGAACAGTAATCTATTACAAAGAAAATTGTGTCCATTTAACTGAAGACTATGCAATTATGGTGACCATGCACACATATTTCTGGTTGCAGCTCAGCTCTGGCCTACAGTTTTCTGGTCATACAGTCCATTCAGATTACTTTAACAAAGTCCTTTCTTCACAGTGATATTCTTTCCAAAGTCCATTTAAAACAGGAATTCTTTTCATAGCTAAGACCCTTCTCCCTACCCTTCACAGTCATTAAAAGTGTTAAGAGACAGGCTTTCCTGAAGCAAACGCTGTCCTATGGTTTCTTTGTCCTGATACTTTCTTCTCAGCTTTGCTGCACTCTTCAAGCAGAAGCCAAAAAATGCCTTTTTTAATGAGTGTATGTCTTCCTTGAGACTCATTGTAAATCATTATCTGATTTTATTTGCTGGGAAAATATTCAACGATCTATTACTTTAATGTTAGTACATTGATTTATGGATCTAGTATTTGGACATGCATATATATATAAACCATGTTTATGAATTAGTCACAGGGATCTCGAAAGCAGTAATAGTTTAACGAGATCAAGCCTGAGCCACTTATGAACAATATTTTTACTATCAGAGATCCACTTTCATAGCTACTAGGCTTAAATGGAACATATATTTATTTTTTATTTCTTGTAACTTCAAACTTCTTAAAATCCTCACTTGGCAGGAAAATATACTACTGTCTGCTTGTCTTTAAAAGCTGCATATTTACCTGTTTCTGCTAAAATCATATGATTCTCAACCATCTACATATGCCGTTGCAGTATTTGTCTCTCTCTACTATTTTGTGTGAAATAGTGTAGTAGAAAATGTTAGTATGTATTCAATACTATAGTCTAAGGAAAATTTATGAACTCTTGTTTTTAACCCATGTAATTCTTCTAAACAGGTCTGAATCACATTAATGATCAGATCTTCAACACTACTGTGCCTGGATGTAAAAGGGAGTTCAAATTTGAATGCTACAAGTTAAAAATAAAGCATGAGTTATACACTAAGGGCTAAAGATATGATGCTAAAGAAAATTGTCACAATTGTATATGTATTACCCTGAAAGATTTTCTGGTTTTTTTTAAAGTGATCTATGATTTAGAAAGGCACAGAATTCTTCTGGAACTGATTAAAATTGAAGGTTAAGAATGCATTTTCTTCAAGTATGGCCCTACCCTCCATTACCTCAATTATTAACCTTGATATAAAATAGTTAAAAAAAAAAAAAGAAATATTAATAATAAAATTTTCCCTGTTAGTGAAATTATTTCC